>JZLH01S0007293.1:11570-36064 GCA_001188425.1 Eucidaris tribuloides
CACTGGTTGCAATAATTTCATTTTGTCAATGAAATGTGGTAATGATAATGAAAGGAAGTGATAGTCTTGCAAATCCTGAACCCAATCTTTAATAAGGAATTTGCAGTTGGGTTTTCTATGATTTGGGGATGGGCTTTGGTAACCAAAAAGAGCAGTCCTCGAACGTAGAGTAATTTCAGGGACATTTTTAGCATTTACTGCAATAAACAAATGGGACAGTTCAGACTGTGCCTTTCATACAATTCTGAATTTTACAATTGAACAAATGGAAAACCTACAGAATTTGAGTAACTTTTGTGACAACTATTTTACAACTGTGATTGACCCTTCTAGTCTTTTGTTCGCTGTACGCTGGTTCGCTGTCAGATCAATAAAATGTGAGACAGTAATTCAGCAGTCAGTATTCTAATTACCAAAGTCCATATTGTTCTTGAGATTGTTTCATTTTGTGGGATGGAATGATTTTCAAAGGACAACAGAACAGTCGGTATGCTTGAGTTACCAGAGTCCACTCCCGCACACAATGTCCAAGACTGACTCTGTATGTGTTAAAGAATGTCGGTATAATAAATTTCCGGTATACCGATACCGCTGAAAAAATATCGTTAAAACCCGGTATACCGGCCCGTAGCGGGCGACTCGCTACTCTAGCAACTGCACAACTCAATGCTGGCCTGTAAGCACTACACACACACAACATCAATGGCAATGTGTGGGACTGAAGTCAATTATTGACTGACGGTAGAACAGTTGAAACGATGTATAAGTGAAAATATTTTGATATGAACATACCTCTATCATTGTTAATAAATATCAACAACAATAAACTGTTTGACTCACCAAAATATGGATTATAAAGTCTTTATAAAAGAAATTTCCCTCTGCATATCAGTCTCGCGCACACAAGAAAAATATCAGATCGCAAAGATTTGCGCGGTCCGGTCGGCTCTAGCTCTATTATTTCCGTCTTCTGGACATGCGCCCTCAACGGTAAATGACAGGAAAGGACAAAGGCCGCAAATCTCTCCGTGGCGCGGCTAGAGTCGACGGGAATTGAGTTGCGACATTGATGCGACATGCGACGTGTCTGTACATGTGAAAGCGGTCCGCAATCGGCAAATTCCGTGTGAATAATCAAAGAAATATCTCTTTTGGAGGCAATTTATTGTGGAAGGAAAGTTATGAATTGTAAATGGATGTTGTTATTTTGTCGATATATGATTGCAAATATTGGGGAAAAATAGAATATAGGAAAAAGCCGATATAACGGTATTTTATGAATGGCAATACCTACAATACCGACAAATTAAAAAACCGTTAAAAACCGATATATCGGAAAACCGACATACTTTAGTATGTGTGTGTTGGGGGGGGGGAATAAGGCCTCATCTGCTCCTAATAGCTGTAAAGCTGAAGAGTGTTGATCAATGTTTACTTGATTTCATATTGGTTTTATCAAACATCCAGGCAGTAGTTTGGGACACATGATTCTGTCAAGTTTACAAAATGATAAAAAGTTGAATATGAAAGTACAATACAGTGGTGTGAATATGACAAACAAATATTAGCTGTACTCAGACAATGGAATAAATGATTGAAACTAGGATAAACAAAAACAGTACTTCACTCAACTGCAAAAGAAAAAAAATGAAGAGGTGAGGTCTGAGAGTAGCGTAGGAAATACACAGGGGTTGAGGGGGATTTAGCCCCCCAAATTATCAAAATAGCCCCATAAAATCACCAAAAAGCCCTCAATTATCCTCATAGGGTTCAATGTATAACACACAACATCACTAAATGAAAGTAGCTACCCCAAATAAAGTTTTTTTTTCCTGCCCTGTCTAGAGTCCAACGCCTTCCCCCCCCCCCAAAAAAAAGAAAACAAAGGAGGGGGGATGAAAGAGGAGAAATGTTGTACAATGTAGGTGATACGAGACAAACATACATGTATAAGAAATGGAATGGAATATTCTATTTAGGTGGATAAAGCTCATTAATTGTAATAATCATTATGACCACTGTATGTAAAACGTTCCCTAAATAGTTGAAAAAGTGTAGCTCTAATCCCAATGCCATTGTAATCTATCATTCTCATAAGTGTCATAGGCAAGTGGGCTGACCTCGCACAATGCACATGTACCATATGTTGCGGTGGGAGTCTGTTAGTGCATCCTTGTGCATGTATGTCTTGTAGTGATATGCAGACACAGTTGTTTCCCCCTCTTGGCTGACTCAGCTGATTTTGCCATCTCAGGTATTATTGTGCTTTGATATATTTACAAAAAAAAATTCAAATCATGTAAGGAAAAAATTACACAAGTTATGAATGGCTCTAGTCCCATCAATTTAGTACATGTAGATCTTATGATGTCAATATCTGAAAACAATACATCTTGCAAGATGTAACTGTTGTATGAGGGAAACTTTTCTAGGTCTTTTTAAAATTGATATTCATCTTTTATAATTTGTCATCATGCATTTTAGTTTAATCCTGTTCCGTATTGTTTGAATTTGTTACCCACAGCAAAAGTTTATCAATGCAGTGAGTGCATCTCTTATAGGAGGGCCGGACTTCCACACCCGAGGTGATGAAACAAGGAAGTTCATCAAGCGTCATGCAGGGACTATTGTTGACCATGACCCGGAATTCATCCTCAAGGTATGCTTGACCCTTTGGAGATGATTTGATTTTCAATAATATTGTTATTGTTATTGTAATATTGTTATATTATAACATGCATTTGCATAGACCCCACCTCAAAATATTTTGCTCTCAGACTCAAACAGGTTAAAAGAAAAGCTGGATAGTCTGACCTTTTCCCTATTATGGTTTGTTAACATGTTTCAAAATACGATGGAATGATACATAATGATCAATTGGTCAGGGTGCTCTGCACCCAAATATTTGGTACATACATGTATCGCTAACATATGAAGTGTAACAAATGTCTGGTTTGTTTTCAAATTTCCAGTAAATGCTTCATTTTGGTTGATCTCCCGTAGTTCTCAAATTCTTACCAGACAACATTTTGTATGACATGTACATATATTTATAAACTGGGTGCAATCTGGTATGAACAATGCAGTTAGGTGTAACTTGTCTATTGTGTCTGTTTATCCATTTGTCAGTCTGTCCACTTGTCTGTTTGTCTCCGTCTAGTGTCTACCCATCTATCGATCTGTTTGTCTATCATGCTTTACTTTTCGAACATGTCTGCCAGCAGGTACACATACATGTTTACATCCCCTGCAACACTCTCGTTAACCCATGTACTATCATCACAACAAAACTCCAAAGTCTGCGCTTGTGTTAATAGTGTTAATTCAACCACATGTATCATTTATTGTTAATCACCAACAGGTTGCTTTGTACACCCGCAAAGAGCTGAACATTCGGACCACAGCCAACTTCCTGCTATCACTGGCTGCCATGACCCCAGAGTGTAGGCCTTTCCTCAGGAAGTACTACAGTGTGAGCGTGGCCCTGCCGTCGGACTGGATCGATGTGGCCGAACTGTACCAGGTATGTTGCAACAGGAAGTTCGAATATTCACATTCGTTGAAGAATGAGGTGATCATGTAGAACTAGTTCAAGGTCCACTGCCAAGTTAAAAAAATTGAATAGCACCCTCTATGACAGAAAGATAAGATTGAGTACTTGCAGGACAACATGATTTTTATATCAGCTGCTTTCAAACCTTCTGTGAACAGATGGTATTCTAAAAATGTCACTATAATAAAGGAGAGAGTAGTTGAAAACAACAGAACACTTCGTTTTTGACAAATCTGCTACATAAATCTGCACTACTGACAAAGTACTGACACAGAAATCAACATGTGGGACAATGTTAATTTGGACATACACACTTAAACATTGGAGGGGAACTTCAGTGGAAACTTCACCTGTTCAAACTGTCAATCCCTCAACTTTTTAGTGCATATGAAGTAAATAATTAGTCTCACATTATAATGCAAATGTAATATACTCTCACCTGGAAACCAATGAAATGTGAAAATTTGGATGAAAGATTTTTCATCAGCAACCAGTACTCTATATTCTCTTGAAATGATGATACTGAGGGTACAGTTGTTTAACCACAATGTCCAGGAAGCAGCCTTGATTGTGTGATTATACAGTATTCATTTTCCTCTAAGAGTGCAAGGCAAGTCATGAGACCAATACTTGATGGTCTCAGTCTGAGGCACATAACTGTACAAAAGGCCTTAATTGGAATGGCATCCCTATTTTTTGGTCAAATTCTTTCATTTTGACAGGAATCTTTGGAACTTTAAAGCCAAATAGCGCCCCCTTCCTTTTTCAAATTTTTGGATCGGCCCCTGAACAGTAAAGTGATTTATTGTAGCACAGTACTTATGGGTATACATGTAATATAATCACGACAACAGTAATACCACATGGCGTAATGAAAATAATATAATCACAACAACAGTAATAGTCTCAATAAAAGTACTAGTAAACAGCAAGAAGTTAAGTAAAAATTGGGCATAATGACAGTCTGTGTTGAAATAAAATTGATTCATTATCAGTGAATGCATGTGAAATATATGGGTGTACTGATAAGCTGTAGGTCTAACTCAAGGTCATATTTATATCACTGTGAAAAACATGTACATGAATGCATGTGTTGTTCATTATTTCCTTGTGAAAGGTGCAATTCTCAAGTACGTGAACGGATGTGTTTGAAAAGTAATGAGTATGCAGAAACTAATTATGAACATATAACAATATTTCCTGATGGCACAGTGAAATAGAATATGAGGAATTTGCACTGAATGATAAATGCACTTGATGGTTTCTACAAATACATGTATCTCCTGTAGTGTACTGGTTTCATTAGTCTAGGTTTGAATTCCACATACTGTTTGACCTCATCAGACATTTGAAAATCTGTAAAAATTGTATACCAGTAATTTATTTTTCAAAATAGTATTTACCAATGCAGTTTGGTATGAGTGCAGTCCTGTGTAAGGCATATTATATTTCAATACTATTAAGTATACATATCATATTTGTGAACTCATCTCAGTGGAAGAGCACACATAGCATTAGATCACAGAAAATTCTTTTACCTGTACTATTAGCACATTTATATCACTTATGTCTCACGATACATTTAAAGCCACTGGCTAACATTAACCACAGTTAAAAAAATGTGAGCTACATAATTCTCCACACTCTAAGTGTCTTTGATAAGGTCTAAAAATAAAGCCCTGAAAAAGTTTTATTTCAAAATGATTATTTAGTGCTGTAAAAAAGTCAAAATCGTAAGTTGGCCGGATTCACCTGACCATTTCCTCCCATGGACTTACTGTGTGTAGATCTAGGCTATTTTGTACTCACCCGAGTAATAATTGTTTATTTATTCATATCTTGCCATTAGCAGCATAACTTTCCAAACTTTTTTATTCTAGGGTGTTTATTTGTCCATTTGAACACTACTATGTAGCTCAGATATCAAAGTTTGACAGGTTTTTAAATTGAAGCTCCACAATGTTAGCCTATCACTTTAACCCCTTGGCTACTGAAACTGGATTGACTATGGAGCAGTAGATTAAATTTATGAACAGATTTGTTCTGGCACAATCTAATGTAATTAATAATTGTTTTGTGTCCTCTATGCAGACTTTCCACGACAAGAACATCAACTATGGTTCCCTCCCGGCTGCTCTCCGTAAGGCTATGATTGACCGTTTCCCCAAATTTGATCAGTACCAGTTGGGTATGTGAAAACCTTTGTTTTTGCATCAACTGATAAAATTGAAAACACATTCATTTTCTCATTTTCATCCTTTTTTATGTGGCCTTTTTTCTTGACTGTTTTGTGAGTGGTTTGATTTTTGCAAGCTTTTGAAATTGTGCTTATTTGTTTCAGAGAAAAGAATTTCAGATTATGCCTGAAATATTACTATTATACTGTATATATATGGCATACAAGAATGATCATAATTCAATTTGTTTAAATGTCTTGGCTTTTTTAAAAGATAATGATGTGTAGACATATCGACAGATTAAGTTGTATAAACCTTGGTGATTAATTTTTTAAGAAAAGAATTGACATTGAATTGTGAGAATTACGGTATGTAGTGATAAAGAAAGCCTAAATAAGGGTTACTATGTGACAATTACCCTCAGCAATTTTATGTCTTTGCGAAATTCTCCCATAGAAGATAATCAGCGAAACAGCTACGGGGGAGGAGCTTATTGATTAAAAAAGTGCATAAATTAATATGGTACAATTAACACGCATCGGGAGGCATGCATCGGTCACATCAGGTCAGCTCAAGGCCAGCTCACATGCAATCTGATTGGTTGGCAAGAACTGACAGTCACCCCAAAATCTTTCTTAACTTATACCTGTTAGTTGCTGGCTATATCTTCCTGTTAAGCCAATCACATCTGAACAAACAAAGTTCAAACAAATTCAATATCTTCCATTACAGCTAAGTACAACAAAGATAAAAAGAAGAGCAAGAAGGGCACAACCAAATCTGAAAAGAGCAAAGTTGTCCAAGCCATCACCGCAGGTGACAAGGAATCATCCTCCTCCTCCTCAGAGGATGAGGAAGATGGAGACAGTGACACGGATGAGGAGGAGGTGGAGAGGCTGAGCTTTACCTTGAAGCAACTGATCAGGAAGCTGCACATCCGGGAGCCAGTTGAGAATGTCATGTGCCTGCTTGGAAAGAGGTGAGGCGTTGTGTGTGTGTGTGTGGTGTGAATACTGTAAAATACTACACTTTCGCGAATAGGAGCCGACGGCCATTTCGCGTGCATGAAAATTTTGCGAATCACCGACCATGGGGAAAAAAGTGGAATATAGCAAAACTTGCCAGAAAGAAGTATTTGGGTGTTTTATTAATAAATTATCACACCATTTTACAGAAAATATTGGTTTTAATGCCTCTGAAACACCGTTTTATCAAATGTAGAAGTGCATTGCGACTGTCGTGAGTGACCACACTACTTGTATTTCTGGAGTCATTAGACCTGTACAGTACACAGTCTTCTATTGGCATTCAAAAAGCTGTGTATACACAAGCTTTCGCGTGCATTTTACTTTCGCGAATCTCGACTCCTCGCAAAATTCGCGAAGATTAAATGCTCGCGAAAATTTTTGGCTTTACAGTAAGTCATCAGGATATTCGATAACACTGCCATTGCACTGAATTCACACTGACAACATCAAGTTATCAGAAAAATTGTTTGAAAAATGTAGTCTTTTAGTAGAGACCCGTCTCGAGACCGGGTGTCACAGCCTTGGTCTCGGTCTTGGTCTCAAGGCCTAATGCTCATCACAAATGGAAGCTTTGATTTTGTTGAGCCACCGAGGTGGAGCGAGTCTAATAAGAATAAGAATAAGATTAAGATTAAGATTAAGATTAAGATTAAGAATAAGAATAAGAATAAGAATAAGAATAAGAATAAGAGTAATCATTCCAGACCCCCCCCCCCCCCAAAAAAAATCGGTGCATTATAGAATTTTTGTCCATGGGACAGTAACTCATATCTAGATATTTGTCTATATATATTTTGTTAGTGACAGCATAATTGTCATAACTTGTATGCGCTAGGGTGTTTTTTGTCCATTCACTCACTATAATGTAGGTCATACATTTTAAAGTGTGACCATTTTTAAGTGGGACTTTCATGATGATTAATAGTGTCTTAAAGGATAAATAGGTTTAAAGGGCAGTGACATGATTGGGAGAAACAAAAAATGCCTCTTCAACCAAACTGGTTGAAAGATATATAAGTGGATACACCAGCTGGAGTGTTTCTCCTGGCTGGAAGGATTTGTCTTGAATTAATTTAGTTAAGTCGAATCAAGCATGAACATACTAGCGCTTTGTTTCTCTTGAGCTCCAATAAATATACATTCCATAGAACCTACACAACAGATTTGCCTGTCACAAGGCCTTCAGTTTGAAGTTATTTTTAGAACAAGTCAACTTTTGACTACCAAATTTTCACAGTGTAATCCTTGCACAGTTTATTTGATTCTAGAATAGTTTTACCCCAAGTTGAGGACTACCCCTATCATGTCATTTACCTTTAAGGTTCAGAAACAGTCATTCAGAATTTGTTTCTTACGTTGATAGATATCCAGCTGATATGGAGAGCTTCTACAAGAGCCGTCTGCCCGGCACCTGGGATCCTGATAGAGCTGACAAAAGAATGAAACTTCCAACCCCAGAAACATGGGAGACCCAGGTCTCCTTGAAGGGCAACAAGGCTTCTGTCTGGGAACAACTTATTGGTAAGTTTCAGGAATTGTAGACTTTTCACAAAATATGGAAATGTTTTGTTTTGTTTTTTTATTTTTTCTGCATGTTGGACTATTATACCATAACTTTCAAACAATATACAAAAGTTCTTTTTGTGAAAAAAGTACTGTTATTGCTTGAAACAATGTTAATGTTCAATGAAAAATGGTATTTTCGCTTCAAATTCATTGGCTACTGATCATTGTTTGGATAAAAAGATATCATTTAAACTCTTCCGTCATACTGCTACCTTCTTGGAAATACTTAGAATACAATAATCATGCTTGTGCAGCAAAATGACACAAGATGGTTAACTGAAACCTAAAAATTAAAAACGATTTTGGTACTGCTTGAGCAGTTAGTGGTTGGTCATTCTTTTATATCCAGTGTGTCCCAATAAAAATGTCCCTATCAAGCTCCATCCAGCGTGTCCCAATAAAAATGTCCCTCTCAAGCTCCCACTAACCACCGAATCCCTACCAAAATCAAGTACTATTTTTTATGTAGAGTCCAGCTATGGAAACCCCATTTAAGTTTGTAGTTCCTGTAAAACTTCCATCAATCTTGCATCAGTAGTTGTGAATACACACTCATTAATAATAGTGGTGCTAGTTTGCTCATTCCAAGTTTGATAATAAGGAATACACACAATACAGTGCATTGCACTGTATTCAGTACTACACTGATAGCACTAAACTGTTACAAACGAGTTTGTGTATTTATAACCAATGGAGCAAGACCGATGAAATTTTGATAGGATCTACAAAATTATGTGCGCTTTCCATATTTTGACGTAAAATAGTGAACAGCATTTGATTTTGATAAATATTCTGTTCTTTCAGAGGGACATTTTTATTGGGACATGCTGTACAACACTACTTTCACATACTCTTTAATTGCAACACACTTTTTGACTCACAGACAATAAGAAGCTGCCGTTCATGGCCATGCTGCGTAACCTGCGCAACATGATCATGTCGGGCATCAGCGAAAAGCACCACAAGTGGGTCATCTTCAAACTGACCGACAGGGGCTCCGTGGTCTACAGCAAGCAGTTCCCCTTCCGATTCTTCTCTGCCTACGAGGTGCTGAACGACATGGAGAAAGACATTGAGAAATCTGGTAGGTTTCCTGACAGTCTATTTGTTATTGTGTGTCGGTATGATAGTGTTTTTTTTTGAGGGGGGGGGGTTGAGGTGGGGGATTGTCTTTTGTTGTGTGTTTGATCATCTGTGAAGTGGGTCTTACATTTGTATGCTTTGTGTGTGTTGTTTATGGTGTGCTGTTGTTGGTGTGTTGTGTTGTGTGTGTGGTGTGTGTAGTGTGGGTGTGTGGGTTGTGTGTGTGTGTGTACTGTGTGTGTGTGTGTGTGTGTGTGTGTGTGTGTGTGTGTGTGCTGTTGTGTGTGTGCTTGTGATGTGTGTGTGTGTGTGTGTTGGGGGTGTGTGCGTGCGTAGTGTGTATGTGTGTGGTTGTGTGTGCATATGTGTTGTGTGTACATGTGTATGTGTTTTGTGTTTGTGTGTGTGTGTGTCGTATGTGTGTGTGTGTGTGCTGTTGTGTTGTTTGTGTGTGTCGTGTTGTGTTTGCTGTGTGTGTGTCATGTGTGTGCAGCTCCTGTGAAGTGTGTGTGTGTGTGTGTGTGCGTGTGTGTGTGTGTGTGTGTGTGTTTGTGTGTGTGTGTGTGTGTGTGTGTGCTGGTCGGTTGCGTGCGTGCGTGCGTGCGTGCGTGCGTGCGTTGCGTTGCGTTGCGTGCGTGCGTGTGCGTGTGCGTGTGCGTGTGCGTGTGCGTGTGCGTGTGCGTGTGCGTGTGTGTGTGTGTGATACTTCTACACAGAATTTTTAGAGTCATTATACATGCAAACTATTCCAAATCACAAAATCACCAAAAATGTTTATTCTCCTTTATTTAATAAATAAATAGTTTGTTCTACCTTTAGAAGTGTAAATACTCATACATTTGAATTGGCTCAGGATTACAAGTAAAAAAGAAATTACTGGGATCTAGTCAATTATCAATTTTCATACTCTGTGTATCACATCTAGTTGAACTTAAAACTATTTGACACCTCAACAAACATAAGAAATTAGCATCATCCTATAATAGACATACACAATTTGTGGGGACATATATTATGCATTATGTAATTTTCTGAAGTACTTGTTTGTCTTGACAGAGCGATTACAGGCCCAGGAAGCAAGTGGACAAGTCCCACGACAGCCCCGGGGCAAGCGGGCCAGGAAGGAAGACCAGATGCCCAAATGGAAACGCAAGAAGATGGAAAAGCAGCTGAAGTAAGCAACCAAACTATTCACAAATTTGCTTAAAACAGCATCTTGTTTTACCCATACTATATTCACCATATTGACCAAATGTCAAAGGATAAGAAAATATTCCCACTTCCCATCTTTCAATCTTCATTTATTTGGCACTTGGAATAATGTTTCTCATTTTATTTATGAAGTCCATAACACAAGACCTACCGGAAAAGTGTTGACCTGTTGCTTCCAGGAATTGTAAATCCCATACAGTTAAAACATAGCAGATCTGGTATCCAGAGCAACAGGATTAACAAGCAATCAAACAATAATTTGAGTTTTTTGATATCTCAAAAGTGAGCAACATTATAGATCTAGAGTAGTTATGTAATTTTTTGATTCTGTCTAAAAAGCATGATTGAATTCCTCAGACTCATCCTACATATCTATGTCATGAATTTGAAAATAACAACACAAACATTTTTTTGTGTATTTGGGAAGCAGTCTACTTAAGAAATTAACTGTGTCATGCGAAGTAACTAAGTGGCATATTTGATTTTTTGAAGTTCGATTCTTACCCCATGTTTTACGATAAATGTTAATGTTATTTTACATTTTTATGTGAAGTGATTCCTGGGAAATAAGTCTTCTTATAATGTATACAGTGCACAGGTTATCCAATATTGTCCAGTGTCATATCTTTGATTAAGCACTTTATTGATGTATTCTAATTATCAAGCTATCAACATTTGGTTATGATAATGTAACAGATGGCAAAAAATAATATTTTGCTGTTCCTGTGTTTAAAAGGGAGTTGAAGTTCGATCGCCAGATGCTGTCCCGCTATCGCAAGGCCCTGGACACCGCCGTGAAGATCGCCACGAGTTACAACGTGAAACCGATCCCCGGCAAGACCCTCTTGTTGTGCAACGTCGGCGTTTCCATGAACAAACCGTGCACTTCTGCGAGGGGCCTTGGTAAAAAGCGCACTGTAAGTTTGTGGAACTTTTTGGAAATCATCCTCTTTCTGTTTTGCAACTTTCATGTTGACATTTGAACATGTTACCAGAAATTCTCATGGTTATAAGAAACTACATACAGTCTGACCTTATTCATTCAGCCATCAATAGACACTTTTATCAGCTGATCATGATCTCCCAGTGTACTTTCTTTGTTTTTCATTTGTTTCCACTTAAACATTGAAAATAAATTGGTGAAACTTCTGTTTATTTCACTTTATACCAACTGTAGAAGATGATAGCTTGTTGCAATCATACTGTAACATTGAGTAAATGCAGCATTATCATAGATGAAAAACACGTTCCAAATTTTACATACGTGTTATGTATGAGCCTAAATTCCATATCTTGATTGGTGCCAGTCCCAGTAAAAGCATATAAATGGGGTCAGACTGCAGATTTTGATCCTGAGACTGTATCTATATTGAAAGGTAAATAGCGTAATTGGAGGAAGTCCTCAACTTGGGGTAAAACTATTCTAGAATCAAATAGATTATATGCAAGGATTCTGCTATGAAAATTTTGTAGTCAAATGTTCACCTATTTTCAAAGAACTTCCCTCAGTATGCCTTGTGACTAGCAATTTGCTGTGAAGTTTTCTATGGGATTGATTTCTCTTGGGGCTCGAGAGTAATTCAGGTGTGGTATGTTAATGCTTGATTCTCCTGAAGTGAACAAATTCAAGATAAATCCTTTCAGCCAGGAGATACACAGAAGGTGGAACATCATTGGTATATCTTTCAACCAGTTTGGTTCTGGAGACATTTTTTTTTTATTTCACCCAATCATGTCAATGTCCTTTAATGTGGCTTAAAATGTAAGTTATTTGTAGATATTAGGCTAGGTAATGGTAATACAGGTAATAATGTGTAATCTATTGAAGTTTTCTGCAGTTTTATCAGAAGAGTCCTTAATTTCTCCAATTATCCCTCCCCCCTCCGAAATAAACAAACGAAATTTTGCCTTAAATTTTTCTATTTTGTTTTCCTCTTGGTACCTGGGCTCATGGACTTGTATTTCTCAGTTCATGTACAATATAGTAACAACATGGCATGTTTTTCACTTTCCCCACCCCGAGGTGTTGGAGACTGGTATACTGCTGGGTCTGATGTGCAAGTATTCATGCGAAGACTGTACCATGATCATCTATGCTGGAGACAACCACCGGAAGGTGGAGTTGGAGTCGGGAACCATCTTAGACAACATGGAGAGTGTGCTGAATCAGGCCCATGCTTCACCGTTTGCGAGATCATACATGGATCAAATGGTGAGACAGCGTATTTTACAAACTGATTGATTAATATTTATCTAGTTTTCATTTAATTATTACCATGTGTGTCCATTTTTATGTTCAGCATGGAGATTTTATTTCCAAGAGTTGGAATTTCTGCTACCATATTGATGTTGCTCCCTTTACAACCAAACTTGTGTCATAGATGTAGTTGGGGGACCTCCATGTTATAGTGGTGTCAGAAGTCACATGGGAAGGTCAAAGGTCATTTTAGGTCAAATGCAAGACTGCAAGACTCTTATGACACATGACTTGACACATGTTGCTGCAATATGGCAACCAAACTTGGGTGATAGATGCACTTGGGGTACATTCATGTTACTGTGCCATTGGAGGTCACATGGTAGGGTCTAAGGTCATTTTGGGTCAAACGTTAAAGTGTACCTGCAAGACTTTCGTGTGTCATCATACTTGGGTTAGGGATGTACAATTTGGGGAAACGTTTTTTTTATTATTTAATCACGGGTGGGCGAGACACAATCTTGCTATTGGCATGTTTTTAATGTGGAGACTTTTCCCAAATGAGGCCATTCTGGGAGAACCAGTGCTGTTATTCCTTGTTGTAATAACAGCAAAAACTTGCAAATTTGGGTGAAAACTGTATGTCCCACTGACAAACCATTTCTACATTCATGCCCTCAGCCTTATTCAGTGCACCACTCTCCTGAACAAAAGGAAGACACAGAAATTCAACAGAATAGGATCACTAATTTGAATCGAAAGAAGTTTGTTATAAATAATCTCATGATAATTTGTAGTAGTATGAAAAAAAAGGAAGACACAGAAAGAATGAAGAATGAAATCAGACTTAATTCAATGTGGGGTGGGAATGCCGAGGCATACCCCTCGGCTGCGTGCAGTCGAACTGCTGGCGCTCTAGATGAAAGTTTGATGACAATTGGTCTAACAAATACAGACAGTTGTAAAGTTATTGGTGATTCACAATTCCACATATCAGTGGAACATTTGTTAATTTTGTCAGAATCTTCTAATTATTCCTGTTTCTTTCTAGTAATTTTGTGTACGCATTATCTCAAGATACAAGACATTCTCAAGAAAAATGTCTTGTACTCTAATCATGCAACTTGCCATGGTCATGTGTCATGATAAGTGACATCCTGTCAATGTGATCAGGCACATTTGACATCATCTAAGATGTGATTTGTCAAAATCAGATTTTGTCAATATCTTGTGACTGAAGTCGAATTAGAAGACCAACTTTTCGAAATCAATGAAAAATGACAGAAATCCCCTGAAATCCTGAAATGGCATCATTATGAAATACGTTCTGTTTTAACTCGTGAAATGCAGGCGAGATATATATTACATATTGCGTAACTTTCTTGTGAAAGTCTTTGATTTGACCTGGCCGGGACTCTAACCCGCAACCTTCCGATTTTGAGGTGGACACTCTCACCACTAGGGCATCACACTGGTACTACGGATCACATAATTCATCAAAGTGAAGAATTGAAATCAAGTGAATTAAAATCAAATTTTGTTTGTTTTTGTCCTTGGTTAACTGCAGGAAATGACTCCGAAACAGATGGAGAGAAACAGAAGACTGGATCCTACTATTCTGGCCGAAATCCTCCGCGACCGAGTTGAGGTAAGCTTTAGTGATAATTTATGGCATCATATATTAATGATTCCAAAGTTAGATAGGTAGGAAAATTGACTCTCTGCAAACACTCACTCATTGCAGGGTTGGCAATTTCCCGGGAAATACCTGTATTTCCCACCCAGGCGGGAAATACTGGGAAATCCTGGGAAATACTGGGAAATACTGGGAAATACTGGGAAACACTGGGAAATACTGGGAAATACTGGGAAATACTGGGAAATACCGGGAAATGCTGGGAAATACTGGGAAATACTGGGAAATACTGGGAAATACTGGGAAATACTAGGAAATACCGGGAAATACTGGGAAATACCTGGGAAATACTGGGAAATACATGGGTGATACCTAGCAGTGTATTCTTGAAGTTGTACAAGTTCGACTGAAAAGGCCATTAATGCTCTTCATTTGGGCTCTTCTTACACAAATCCACTTAGAAATGATAAATTTCAAATGAAAAGACTGTTAAAAACCTCTTTTCAATTTTGATAATTTAATTCAGTGTTATTTCACATACTGTACAGAACCACATTGTACATTATTCAGATGTTACATGTAGCTCTTTTGTGGGGTGCGGCCCTCATCTTGCTGAATATGCAGGGACAAAATTAATATCTGTTTATGGGGTATGCTGTTTTAAGTGTTCTGGACTTACAGAACAATTTATAAATTTGCAGACTGAAATGATTGAAAACAATTTTGAAAATAAAAGCAGATGATTTTAAAATGTTCCTACTTTTATTATTGATTTGGCTGTGTAGAAAATTTGTCCAACCAATCAGAATGAGTTCATAGTTCCCCACCATCAGTTAAGTTAGTTTTTTGTTGTATTTTGTGTTGAATCACACTTACTGAACAACAATCTCTACATATTTTAGTTATTATCCTTCAAGAAATAACTTTTTTTAAAGTATTTCCCAGTATTTCCTGTTTTAGTCAAAAATAGCAAGGCGGTATTTACCACCCGGTATTTACCGGCCAACCCTGACTCATTGTGACAAAGTAACTCTTAAAGCAAACATCAGAGTGTTTATCTGTTTATGCTGTGAAGTGCATATCCCTACTTCATGTGTGTAATGTAATGTTTCAACTATCATCCACCTTGGTAACAAAATCACTTTATTGATAAGTAGCTTGATAATAATAATTATCATCATCAGTTTCATCAGATAAACTGATTAGATTTTAGGCATGGCAGAGAAATTACACTGGCATTCTGAATTGTTCTGAGAATATTAGCATGCCTGATTGCATGCCTACCCTGTTCCGGCACGGTAGCATTCTCCGCGCTGGGAATGGGGTGATTAAAATTTCTGGTAATCCGCTTGTGTCTGTATTTATCACTGAGAGAGGATTAAATAGGGCATTCTGGCATGTCCTAATGAATAGCCCTGGAATGCATGGATTAACTTCCACTGTATATGCAAATTTAATGGACGATACTAGGTGCTATTGTGTAGAGAACAATAGGCTTTATGCTTGCATTCCGAGGGATGATCCTGGAATTGGGGCATGTCCAATGCGGCTAGAATGGATACGCTTTTAAATCCCAAGTTTAGTTTTAGGGATTTTTTGTTATTTGAAAGCTTTATGCCCCAAAGTCATAACCCTGCAATAATAGATTCTGAATGTCTTTAGTTTTTTTTAAATTAATTAATGAAAAATCTCCGGGGGGGGGGGCCGAGATTTTCGACTATATTTTATATATATGCCATCAAAGGGTTAAAAAGGCTTTAAGGCTACATGTGTTTACCTCATCTGATGAGGTATAGCTCATATAATCTTTTTAACCCTTTGGATGCTATAATGTAAAATTAGCCAAAATCTTGGGGGTCTCCCCCCCCCCCCCGAGATTTTCATTAATTAATAAAAAAAAAACTAAAGACAAAAAAAGGTTATATGAGTTATACCTCATCTGAAAGAGCAGAGTCTGCTCTTTCACATGCAACCTTAAAGCCTTTTTAACCCTTTGGATGCTCTATAATGTAAAATATAGTCGAAAATCTCGGGGTCCCCTCAAGATTTTTCGTTAATTAATAAAAAACAAACTAAAAACATTCAGAATCTATTATTGCAGGGTTATGACTTTGGGGCATAAAGCTTTCAAATAACAAAAAATCACCAAAACTAAACTTGGGCTTTAAGCTTGTGTTCTGGAAATGGTGATGGATTAGAGGCATTCCCGCTGAGGCCAGAATGGAGGCTTAAACGATAAGAAGGCATTCTCAACCCATCCAGAATGCCAGTGCTAATTTCTCTGTAATGCCTTAGATGAAGTCTGCCAGAGGTCAATTAGTGGAACATTTCTGCCAAGTAAGCAAGGTAAAAAGTCAAAGGTCAAGGGTTAGTGAACTTCATAGTTTGGCTTATTCCAGGCATAATAATAGTTATGAGTGTCCTTTGGTTATTTGGTTGGGTGAGAAGTTAAGTGATAAGTAGGAATTGTTTTGCATATCAGTAGAGGTAAAAGGTCGAACATAAGTTTAGTAAATGGGTGCATTTCATTTATTAATCAAAGTGTCATAAATTGAACCCATAAGGTGAATTGCGTGGCACAAGAAAACCTTGCTAGGCATTTGCCGTGTGTAACGAATAAATGATGTATAATTGCTTTGTTAGCTTGAATAAATTTGTTAACTTCAAGGTCAAAGGTCACAAGTTATGTCAGGTATGTATATCATCGTGCATCTGGCACAAAGTAGTTAGCAAATGCTCTAAGCAGAAGGGCATTAACAGTTAATTGCTTGTAACGTGACAACCATTGGCTTATTTCACATGCGATTAAAGTATTGTGATTTTTTAGATCATTCACATCTGTTTGTTAGGCCGAAATATGGAATAAAAGCCAATGGTTTTCAAGTTAGTGGAAATTTACTGTTAACACCCTGCTGCGTAGAGCATTTGCTAACGATCTTCTGCCAGGTGCACAACGATATTTAATGAAGTGCGTGATCATGGGCATTAATTGCTGGGTGCAGAATTGGGAAGGATGGCAGAGGTATACTCAATGTGCAGTTGAATTGATCCAGTTTCTATTTTTAGTTTGGGGGGAGGGGAGGGGGGGGGCTTGTTACATCAGTTTGCACTAATGAACAGTTTTCTTTCGGACTTGACTCTTTTTCTTTACTTTTTTTTTTTGGGGGGGGGGGGTTGTGTTTCATTGTTGATTTGTACACTAAAATAGTTTTCTTTCAGAATCGATGAACACCGGCTTTATAATATCCTTGGTATGCCTTTGAACTTTTATGGCATGCCAAAAGAGAATATGGTATTCTCTGAGGAAGAATAACTCTGAACCCATAAAGTCAAATATGTTTTGTTGCATAAAGTAAGTGGTTGAAACCCATTGTGGCAGGGTTGGCAATTTAAATCAGTGGTGATTTAAATCATGATTTTTTTTGAAAAAAATCAGTGATTTAAATCAAATAAATTGATTTATTGATTTAAATCACCCCTTTCAAAAAAACACTATTTTTCCCAACCCTGCATTGTGGTAGCTACCACATGTAAGTTAAAAAGTGGGACTGAATTATGATGATGAAAATGACCATGAAATGACAAGTTTAAAATTGTTTAAATTGGTATATCGTTCATCTGTCTAGCTTGACAACCTTGTAATTCTGAGTGATGGTATGAGTGAGGGGGGAGAGGAGGCCAACGACATCGCAGGTTTCCTGACCAAGTACCGCCATGTCGTCAATGAGAATCTGCTGTATGTCAACGTGGATCTCAGTGGTGCCAAATGCAGGTAATGCATGACAACAACTAACATGGTCTGATTAGAAAATAAAATCATTGTGATGGGAATAGGTAACAAATACAAAATACTTTTGATGTTTGATAAAAATGTGATATATATTATACATAACTGCCAACTATTAACTAATTTTTAGTCATGATTACTAATTTCATGTTGGTTTATTCAGTTTTGATGTGTTATAAACTGAAGATGACTAATTTTGTTAACAAAAATACTGTATAGTTCTGTGGAAAATGTGTTAGTATTACTAATTTCCTTCAGGGATTTTACTAATTTCTACTGAGACATATTGGCAGGTATGATTATATGATGTAATAGTAACATAAGAATAATATAAAACAAACTTGGAAAAAGACAATTTACTGAGACATAAAAACTATCTGACCCAGGTAGACACACATAACTGAAAGGGTTGGAGAAGGGCCATCAAAGAAATGAAGGGACAACCCCAGAAAGTGGAATAAGTGGACTTTAAATGAAAGTAGCAGGATTTGAAGCAATCTTGAATTTAGGATAAAATGATCATAGACTCAAGTTCAGTACTTAAGATTTTTGCTGTAAAAATTTTTGGTCAAATATTTTGTCATTATTAGATGGCTGTTGACAAAATCTGCTGTGATGGACCAACTTACTGTGTAGCTGACTATAGGTTCTATTTCTCTCATGATCATACTTTCAATAAAATATGTTTGCTCTTTTTTTCTAAAAGTAAACAAATTCAAGACAAATCCTTCCAGCTGATATAGACAGTCAAGTCAGTTTATACATTGCTACATATTCCACTTCATTTGGTTCTTGATGCAATTTTGACTGCTCCCGTTCCTGTCATTGCCCTCTAAATGATGATGATGTAAGTAATCAAGTTTAACTCTTAACGTGCCAGAGGATTTTAGTCTCTATGGACTTTATGTATATTATTTGTCGCAAATCTGCGACTTCGGCACGTTAAGAGTTAAAGATTGTGTCAGGGATTTGCAAGTCCATTACTTCCCTTCATTATCAATACCAAACGGTAGTTTAGTACTTACAAATGGTGTGTTGAAAGTTTGAGATCTGTACGTCATGAATTTGTTGTTTTGTGAGAAAAACTAATAACGACATGTTACTAGAATGTTGTTATTTCCGTGAGTATAAATTTTGCTCAAATTGCGAATCGCGGTTATGTGTACCCTTGCAAGACCAGCGGAGCACACTGATTGGTTAAACGGCTAAACTCTGCGCGACCTTCGGCTAACGGCTAATCGGACAATTTTGAAACGGCCCGTGCACGTCGACGTCACTGTACATTTTGAAGTTCAAATGTCCAGATTTTCACCAAAACTGCGTATTCTATCCAAAGGTTCTATGACAGGT
The DNA here is from genome assembly GCA_001188425.1 of Eucidaris tribuloides. Lineage (NCBI taxonomy): Eukaryota > Metazoa > Echinodermata > Echinoidea > Cidaroida > Cidaridae > Eucidaris > Eucidaris tribuloides. The sequence goes on from JZLH01S0007293.1 coordinate 31,160, forward strand.
GTTTATTTATACTAATCTTCACATTGTGAATGATTTGAGCTGATTTCATTCATTTTACCTTTTTCTGACGTGCAAATCCCTTACTCTGTCTTTAAAGGGAAATAAAATAGCATGATATGGGGTAGTCCTCAACTTGGCATAAAACTATATCAGAATGAAGTAAACTATGCAAGGATTCTGTCGTGAAAATGTTGTGATCAAATATTGACTCATTTTAAAAGAACTACCACTAGTATCCTTAGTGATAGGCAAATTTGTTATGTAGCTTTGTATTGGATCAATTTCTATCAGGGCACAAAAGTAATTCAGTACAGGTATATTCATACGTCATTCTCCGTAACCCGTTGGAGAGTTAACTCGTGTTGAGGTCTATGGAACGTGCGTGTTATAGTGAAATCTAATCATCTCCAACAGGTTAAGTAAACAAATTCAAGACAAATCCTTCCAGCCAAACTCTAGTTAAACTCCAGGTAGTGTATACATTTAGTATTTGTCTGAACTTATTGTTTTCTTGGCCAGTTTTAGTGTTACCAATCATGTCATTAACCTTTAATCTATTTTCTTTTTGTTACAACTTTTTTCTTCCTTGTTTAAATAGCATGACCTCGTCTGTCCATGCCACCCATCCCAACGACATCTACATCGCAGGCTACAGTGACCAGATCCTGCGATTCATCGCTGAGCGTGGCGACACCGGGCAGCTTACTCACGTTGAGAACATCGACAAGGCCTATAGTTTGGACAATGTCAAGGTAATTGTAAACCTCACAGAATTCCAAACTTATTGTGAAATACCAGTGGCTGTTATTTTGCAAACAAAGCTTTTTTTTATGGTAATCAATTATCATTGAAACATTTCCTTTCATTTGCGTAGGTAATTATTTGTTATGATGAGAGAATATAACACTGCAAAATCACAAGTTTACAAATTATTATTCAGGAAAGCCTCAAGAATATGGAACAGATACATTTACAGTTATTTTCAAAATCAATTGTTCATCTTTATTTAGTTCATATGATAGACTATATTTTAGTGTGTAGAATGACACCGAGATTATCCATAGATTGTCTATTTTGGTTGGGTATTTGCCATTTTATGGCCCTTTTTTTTAGAAGCAGTTTAAATTTGGTATGCTTGCGCCAGTTTATGTGTAATTTCTATGGGACACCATCAATAGGAAACATCATTTACCGCTTACAACCAGAAAAGCTGAAATGTACTGCTTCGCAAAATTGCCTCAAAAATGAAAATAGAAGATGTAAGTGTTTTATTGATCAGAAAAGAAAACTCTATCAAATGAATGGGAAAGATAGTAATTTCTCGTGGATAATAAAGGGGAAAAAAATCACTTTATTTTGATAAATTTAGTGTTCTATTTTTTCGGGCTCACACTGCATATCTAAAAAGGGGTGTAAAATTAGCCTTTTCAGTCTGTTTTCTTTAGAGAAACAAAAAACCTTGTATGTTCATTTTGGAGGTATTTGGAGATGAGTAATTTTTAAGTATTTGTGGAACAATCCATCAATCTCAAGTGACAACGTTTTTGTAGTGCATAAATAATCAATCCTCAAATTTGTAGAAGAGGAAAAACAACAAATAAACAAACAGAGATACCAGAGGGAAATTACGACCCTCTAAAATCAAGTAAAGAACTGAGAAATTAAATTTGAAGTTATTCACAACTTTTATTTTATTTATATATTTGTTTTTGTTTTGTTTTATTTATTTATTTTTTAATGTATGTATACATGTATGTTTTATAATTTGTGTATTATTTTGTTAATTAATTGAATAAAACCAATAATTTTTTGTCAATTTATCCAGATTACTGGTGTGACGAAGTCCGATGCTGCCAAGATAGATCCTGAGACACCATTGGCCATTGTTGGTCCTCAACAAACCAGAAGGTAGGTTGAATTTAATGTGTTTTCCTAAGGCCCCCCCCCCAAAAAAAAGAAAAAAAACGAAAAGAAATAAAATAAAAATAAATAAATAAATAAATTGTTATGTTGCCCTCAAGCGACCGACCATAAAATGCGAAAAATCAGGGTCGCAATTTTTTTTTTCTTTAAGCAGGCCCAAAATATACAAACTCACCATTTTCGGGAGAAAAGGTCAGATTTGAGCGAAGAATTTACCAAATTTCCTTTTCAAGGAAAGACCCATAAAAAATATCAGGGAAGTCTCACACAGTTTCGTCCTACATATACATGTACATGCACAGTACAGTATGTACAATTGTTTATTGTTAAAAAAAAAATAAAATTAAAAACAAAATAAAAATCGATCCACCGACCCAATTTTCAAAATTTCCCACTTGAGGGCAACATAATAATTTTTTTTAGGCCTAATCAATGTCTCTTATCGGTTCAGTTATATGGTCTATTATTGATGGTGATGATGATGGTGATAATGATGATGATGATGAAGATGATGATGACGATGACGATGATGATGATGATGTGGTGGTAATGATGATGTTATCCCCACGCCGACGAAGTAGTAGTACTCCAGGTTTTAAATCCGGTTTAGTCCCCGAGCTACGGGGGTGGCCGGATTCACCTCGCACTCACAGAAATCACCCTCACCCCCTCCCTCCACTTTACTCTATTCGGCGCATCCTCCTCCCTCAACCCAACCCTCCTACTCTCCTCCACCACCTGCTTCTTCCATGTCTTCTTCAGTCGCCCCCTTCCCCTCTGACCAGCCACCTCAAACTCAAGCGCCCTTCTCAAAACATGATCAACATCCCCTCCTCAACACATGTCCCATACCAACGTACTCCGTTCGCCTTCGCCATCTGACCAAACTCTAAACTCTTGTTTTAGCCCCTTCATCGACAAAACTCATCACACTCTGACCATTGCCTCGTATACTTTCTTCTCATCGCCACTCTATCACTTCTTGGACTCTCTATCAATGCTTCTCAGTCAAAAAACAGATGTACAAACCTTCTTTCCCTTAAGCTTGTCTCTCCTGAGTCTCCTGAGAATTACTGCATGCCATCGTTCCCGGCCCAAGTTCACCTATAATGTTACACAATAGATGAAGCCAGAGAGCTAGAAAAGATACACTGCGTCGTCCACTGATCGTCTAAGCAAAGTCACATATAGCCCTCATGACTGATGGTTAGTTTGTATCGACGTAGAGGTTCTTCTTCATGTTTATTTTCAGCTTAGTATCGGTCCTTTCCTATCTTAATCTCATCTTCCCGCATTGCTCTTTGCGGTATCAGTCACTTTTTATTACCAGCGCGCCTTCTACAATATAACTATATAAATTCTTCCACATAATGTGTGGCATTACGGAAATTTGAGAAGTTCTACACCTTCCTTTAAACGTTAGAACCTTAAAAAAAGATTTATGGGATGAACCTCGGCATTGTACCTTAAATAATCAGTGTCAAACGTAGTCAAGTGAGTAGTCCAGTAGGCATTCACGCTTATAGTACTCTACCATCACAACATCTAGCTCTGAAGCTATCTCCAAATCATCGTAGACTCAGTATAGATTCGCCTAATCTCCAGCTCAGCTTTGCACTAATAACTATCCTGTCTCACCTGTGACTGTATCGCCGAGGGTCCAGCACCTATAGTCCAGTAGTGAGGTGTTTATCACTATTGGCGCTGCTCGAATTTTTGCCAGGGCTCTTATTCCAAATTCAAAACCAGTATAAGATACAACTTAAGGGCATCTTCCCCAAACTGTTTGAGCTACTCACCGTTCTCAAAAAATTACAGATGGAAAACCTGAAAAGGTTATCCACACTCCATTCCAATTTGACAACACAAGGCTTAACACTCACCCTCCTAACCACAGCGTTTCCCTGTCAAATGCATAACTTACACACACGACGATAACCCTCAACGCCTTATCATCCATCTTATTCACTTTCCACCTCTGAGTCCACGTGAATTCATCAATTTTTCTCCAACTATAGCCTTTTCCAACTCCAACTTTCTGTCCTTCTCACTAAATTCATACCTTACCAATCTGCTCCCTCAACGCATCTGTCCCCTTCCCTCCTTTCCCTCCCTTCTCATAGCCTGTATCATCCATACACCCTGTTGGCTGCTCCTCCAAATCCCTCAACTCCTTCTTAGCTCCTCCCTCATGGCTCTTCGCGTCAGTGCTCACAAGCTCTCCACCTCCCCTCAAAACTCTTTTTACATCTTCCCCTTTAGCCTCCACACTCTCCTCCTCTCACCATCACCCTTTTCACACCACCTTCCTCACCTTCTTATTCTCCACATCTACAACAACCAAACTATGTTGAAGTTCTCCTGGTATTCCTTTCACATCTCTCAAAACCTCCTCTGACCTTACCTACTAGTACAAAATCTATCTCAGTTTTGTTTCCTCCTGAGTTGAAGGTTACTTTCCTCTTGTCATCCTTCATGAACCAAGTGTTGGCCACCACCATTTCCTTCTCATCACAAAACTCCAGCCAACATCTTTCCCTTCCAAATATTCTTTCCCGATTCCAAATCCTCCATGTACCCCTTCAAATCCGTCAATCCATCTTCCCCACGTGTCATTAAAATCCCCATACACAGAACTAGTTCACCAACTTTGAACATCCACTGCGCTGCCATCTCATCATAAAAACGTTCCTTCTCCATATTTGCTCTCCCCATCTTGCGGGGCATAACCACATATCACTCTCACAACTGTTTCTCAAAAACCATTACAATCGACATCACTCTATCACTCCTCCTTCTCACCTCTATCACCTTTCTCACGCAGTTCCTCCTTCACCAGAACTCCCACACCCCAATTCCATCACAATTTCCTGCCACCATAGCTTTATACTTCTTCATCAACCCCTATTGTCCTAGATCCATCCCCCTCCATCTGACCTCCTGCACACAACACACATCCACCCCCCTCTTTCTAAGTCCTTC
>JZLH01S0007293.1:36089-84373 GCA_001188425.1 Eucidaris tribuloides
TCCAGGTCTTCCAACACATCTGCATCAACTCGTCTTCCTGTCCATTCAGCTTCAACAACTCCTCTCACATGCTCTCTCGTCTTCTCAGATCAATCTCGTTTCATCAACACACGTTTATCCATACAAACATCGCGATTACACACTCTATAAACTAATCTTTCTCTTCAGGGAAACATTTACTACTATACACTCTCCGCTTCTAACTTCACCATCAAATCTTGCCTTGCTGTACAGCTGCCTCACCTTCCTAAATGTTTTTATGTTAACTTTATGAACTCTTTCTGTTTCCACCTCGTCACCAATTTCAACTGTTCCCATCTTCCTGTCCTTTTTCATTTCACCAAAATCTTTGCAACTTGGGGCACTCTCTTACTTTGCATTCCTGATCCTTTCCCCATTTCCCACACTATTTGCCCTCACCTTTTCCCATGCGCATGGTCTCTTACTCACTGATATCCTCTTTGCTCATAACATCATTTTGTCTTTCAGTTTCCTTCAACTTGCTTCAAGCATCTTCATCAGAACTTTTCCTCATTCCTCACGGTTCACTCATCACCATCTCAGGATACGCATCTCTGTATCAAACCTTCTCTTGCTTGCTCTAACACATCATCAATGCAAAAATCAGTGGCATAACACGACTATTATGCACTCCACTTTCCCTGCTTCCGAAGATAACTTGACCCAGCTCTAACTTTTTTTTAGCTTGTACACTCATCATCACTCTGACCATTGCCTCCGTATACTTTCTTCTCATCGCCCACTCTATTCACTTCCTTGGACTCTCTATCAAATGCTTCTCCAGTTCAAAAACGATGTACTAACTTCTTTCCCTTAGCTTGTTCCTCCTGAATCTCCTGAGAAATTACTGCAATCCATCTTCCCTCCTGGTAAAGCCACACTGGCATCCCGTCACCTTCTACTATTTTGCCGAAGTCTAGTTTGTCCAAACCCTTTCCATAGTAATCATCATTCCTGTGGTAGTCCGCAAGCTCTTACCCCTATACGCAACCCACACACACTTCCAACCCTTTCCCTTTTAAGCTTCCTATATTCCACGACCCCACCCTCAGAAGTCAGAGGGGGGATATAATCACGCTGCTGTCTGTCCGTCCGTCCGTAACACTGGTTACCGTTCAATAACTTTAGTAATGGTTAACAGTTTTTCATGAGATTTGGTATGAAGGTACATGATATCAAAATACAGCCTAAGTTTGATCTTGGAGTATGTAGATCAAAGGTCAAAGGCAAAGCTCATTAAATGAAAAAAATAGCTATTGAACTGGTTTTGTTTGATAACTTTAGTAATGTTCTACAGATTTTAATGAAATTTGGTATGAAGGTATATGGTATCAAAATACATCGTAGGTGTGATTTCAGACAATGTAGATCACAGGTCAAAGGTCATAGCTCATTGAATGCAAAAAAAAAAAGATTTTGAGATAGTATCCATGCTGATTGATGATGACAATGATATGATCATAATGATGGTGTCTTCAGTCCACCATCACAAGGACATTTTTGGAGGATTTCTTAAGTATGATTACACTTTTAAAATGCACATTTTGATGGGACATGATATTTCACATGTAATTCAGTTCACACAGAACTCACAGATATTGCATGACATTGATTGAGCTTAAAAATTCAAGAAGTGCCTGACTAGTGGCGTCGTCGACAGGCCTTCTGTCGAAAAGCTTGTCGAGATAACAGTATTTTGACTGAAAGACGATATGTCGACACAGATTTTATCTTACTGACAACAACACACAGGGTATCAAAGTAATAAATCGGGACCTAACAATGTCATCTCCGTAGGCAGTCACTTTTCAAAGCAAGCCTTTTTTTCTTTCTCACGCTTGCAGAAGGTTATAAAAACTGAGAACCATTGTTCTGAGTGTAATCTACACCATAAGAATGTTGGTTCCCCGGAAATTGACGATGTGGTCAAGCCCTGGCCTGCAGTGAGCCAGGCAATTGAAAGTCCAAAGTTAAAAAATTCCACAAGCTGCTTTCAATAGCCATATCAGTCATCGTTGGGGCCCCCTGGCAGGCTAATTATCCCCTGTAGTATGTAGCCACAATACAGGTGTATTTAAACATGTAAAGGTACGGTGGTGTAAGACTGTCTTATGAATTCAATGTCCCAATTTATCTAACCATTGTTTTGTCGACAGCTGTGTCTGTCGGTTAAATATTTGAGGTGACATGTCGAAAGAGAAATTTCTATTTGACAACAGCACTAAGTGCCTCCAGCGTACCATTATTTGTGGATACTGGTTTTCATAAAATGTATATCTCGGACCCGGATGTTATTTTAAAGATCTCATTCTTCATGTTTAAAGGTTTCACACTATGCGTGTGTTCATCTCCTCCACCTTCCGCGACATGCATGGAGAGCGTGATCTGCTGACTCGATTTGTTTTCCCTGAACTCCGCGCCAAGGCTCGTACCCGTTTCGTCAACCTGTACGAGGTGGACCTCCGCTGGGGAGTCAGTGAGGAGCAGACAAGGCATGGCAGGTAAAGTTAATGTTGCCTAGCAACAACTGTACACAAGCGCATTTATTTTGCAGACCTAACACTCTCGTGCAGGTTATACCCATATGCACATCATGTGTGCCATCATGAAACTGGCAACTTTCCTTATTCTATCATCTGATGCCATCTCTTACCCTACACCTGATTTTAACCCAATCCCAAAGTTTAAAGGGCAGTGACATGATTGGAAGAAAGAAAAAAATGCCTCTTTAACCAAACTGCTTGAAAGATGTATCAATGGACACACAAGCTGGAGTGTTTCTCCTGGGTGGAAGGATTTAACTTGAATTTGTGTACTTAGTGGGATCAAGCATAAACATTCTAGCATTTTGATTCTCTCGAGCCCCGATAAAAATACATCCCATAGAACCCTACACAACAGATTTGTCTGTCACAAGGCATACAGATGAAAGTTATTTTAGAACGAGTCAACTTTTGACGACCAAATTTTCACAGTAGAATCCTTGTATAGTTTACTTCATTTTAGAATAGTTACAGTCCAAGTTGAGGACTATCTCCAATCATAATCATTTACCTTTTACAGTAATTGTACTTCTTTGTCTAAATCTTTACTTCACAAAAGTAAACACAGCGGGTATTATCGTTAGAGTGGTCCATACACAAAAGCAAAAAATGACAAAAAATGCTTTCTTATTTTTTGGATACCCATTGCCAATACATTTCCTATGGAGTGTGTGCAAGCTTTTTTATTTTGTCCCACTACGTTTTACCATGCAATACACGATATGGCACTCTCAAACGTCGTCGGTTATCGTAAACTCTCTAACACATAGTGTATGGTATTTCTAGCCACTAGAGGGCATCTTCACCAATAATCATGATTGTCTTCATGTCAGGAAAAAAAAGATAATCGTGTATGCCTCTTTCATTCACAGCTCTGTCGAGATCTGTCTTCGTGAAACCAACCGTTGCGACTTGTTCCTGGGCATTATGGGAGATCGATATGGTTACATCCCCAATGAATACCCAGATCTGAGTGATGATGAAGACTTCAGCTGGCTCTCTTCGTACCCCAAGTCCCGCTCCATCACTGAACTTGAAATGTACCACAAGGCACTCAGACATTCCGAAGCCGATGGCAAGGCATTTTTCTACATACGAAGCTCGGACTTTCTGAAGTGAGCATTTTTTTTGTGTGTTTGGTAACATGGAAATGTATATAGTCTCTTAAATTGTAAAATAAAGTGGTATTACATTTTCACCGAGCCTGAGATCTACAGAAAGTGAATTTGAATTCTATACTGAAGCAGATTCCATCAGTGGCAGAAATACATAAAAATCTGATCAAATAATTGTTTCTTATGCTTATTTGTTTGGATAAAAAGGGATTGTGAAACCATTTTTTGCAATATGTAAACCGGATTTAAAACCTGGATTACTACTACTACTACTACTACTACTACTACTACTATTGTCCTTTTGTAACACACAGATTTAGACAAAAATTGACAACTTATTTAAGTTTTTATGTTTCTCAGGGTTTCTATCATTGCTTTAAAAAAAGCAGCAGATTGAACCTTTGACATGTCTTGTCAAATCAATGCTTATCAAGGCTTGTGACATGATTAACTTTTATATATTGATATTCATTAGATTGTTTAATTCTTGGGGATGAGATGGGAACAGATCCCAAGTAGTTATAGAATGTTGTGTTTACTGGAATTTTTCTCATATTTCTCACCACAGCGAGGTGCCAAACAAGCTGCGCAGCCAGTTTGTGGATGAAAACGACCACAGCAAGGAGCGCCTGGCCTGTCTGAAGGAAGATATCAGGACCAGTGGCTATGAAGTATTTGATGGGTAAGTTTTAGCAAAATGTATCAATCTACCTTACCAGAATTTTTAAGTCTTTTGTTTGTGCTTTACTTGGAATCTGCTACTCCAGGCACAATTAGACATGAAGAGTGAACAGATATGTGTTAGTGTGTGGTACTGTAAAACCAGAAATTTTCGTGAGCATTTAACTTTCTCAAATTTTGCGAAGAATCAAGATTCGCGAAAGTAAAATGCATGCAAAAGCTTATGTCTTACGTTACACAAGTTTTTGAATGCCAATACAAGACCATGTCCTGCACCAGTCAAATGACTCATAATATTCTAGTCACGTGTAGTAATACTACTACTAGTGCATGGTCACTTATGACAGTTACAATGCACTTCTACATTTTATAAAAATGGTGTTTCAAAGAAACCAATATTTTCTGTAAATTGTTGTGATAATTAATTTATTAAGCACCCAAATGCTTCTTCCTAGCAATTTCGCTATATTTATTTATTTTGTTCATGTTCTGTGATTCGCGAAAGTTTCATGCAAGTGAAATGGACTTCGGCTCCTATTCATGAAAGTTCCATGTCACGAAAGTATAGTGTTTTACAGTAACTAAATGAAAGGAAAATGGAATGAACCATATTACCAGAAAAATACACAAAAACAGGGCAGGTATTTCATACAAATTAGACTTGAAATATTTATTGTTTAAAGTCTACAGTGTTATAATCTGACTAATTTAGCAGTGTATTGCAGTACAAAATGTCTTAACCCGTTTGGAGACGATTTGATTTCACCATAAAACGCTTTTTCTATCGACCCAACATGAGCTAACTGGTACTTAGTCTCCAATGGGTTAATGATTATAAAGAAGAGATTTTACAATGGAATGTATAGTGAATAAATATACCTGTAGAAAATTTATGTGTTTGTCTGTCATAGAGTGATACGTTTTGTATATTTCGTTTGAACATGCTTTCTGGGTAAATTTACTTTTTCTGATCGCATAATTTTAGATCATATCAACTGACGAATCATGAAAGAAAAAAGAATTGTTTGTTGTATGGCCGACAGAAAGGCCCAAGGATATGTACCCGGCAAAAGGGCCTTAACACTAAATTGCCTCTAACTTGAAAACCATTGGCTTGTTTCACATGAAATCAAAATAATGTGATATTTTTAGATCCTTCTGTCAGTCTGTTGAGTGCAAATATCAAAGAAGGCAATATTTCTCAAATTACAGAAAATTTACTGTGAAGGCCCTTCTACCAATAATATATACTAAGGCCCTTCTGCAGGGCACATAACATATTTATTGTTGTGTCGTACATCTGTCTGACATTTTTTGTGTACTTTATCCCACAGTTACCCCTGTCACTTTGGAGGAATTGTAGATGGTAAGCCTGTCGTCATAAGCCTGGAGCAGTTTGGCCGACGGGTTATCAACAATATCTGGAATACCATCAAACAGACATATCCTGAGGATGTAAGATTCTTTGGGCTTGTACGAGGTGTGACAAAAAGAAACGAGACTGAGACAGCCACGCCTATGACGCAATGTCAATCGACCCACCGACCATGTCACTGTGTTGCCCAACATCTCATCAACATTCTGCTATAATATTGTTCACCCATCTCACTCTGTGTCCCTTCCTCGGGCTGTTCAGCGTCATGCCCCAACTACGCTCCATCACAATACTAGAGGTTGCAGAAACATGGAGCAAGGAATCAATCTGGTTCCTGGTTCAGTTGGGTGAGGGCCCAACCGAGTGTCTTGAGCTTCTCCTGGAGGCTTATGGAGAAAATGCAATGTTGCGGGTGGGATTTTCTCCTAGAGAAGCTAAAGATACCAGCTGAATATCTCCCCAACTGACCCAGGAACATTAGATCGATTTCCTGCTCCACTTGTCGTATCGTGATGGGGCGAAGCAGGGGTGTGCCACTAAACAGTCCAAGGAAGAGGCACAGAGTGAGATATGTGAACAATATTATAGTACAATGTTGATGAGATGTTGGGACACACAGTGACATGGACGGCGGGTCGATTGATGTTGCGTAATGGCCGTGGCTGTCACAGTCTCGTTTCCTTTTTGTCACACCTCGTATTCTGTATGCCTGTTAGTCTATCTATGTGTATGCTACAAAATAATTATTAGTTATGTTCCCTAGTTAGTTTCTTTTCATATTTGATAATTCCAATGTGGTGATTTCTTCTGAACTCTGTGCAATGTTGCATTTCAATTTATATCGATTTAAAATTAGACATAATCCCCAGTTCCAGTATGCACGATGGTATGGCTCCTGACTGGCATTGCAGAAAAGAAATGGGCTTATTAGCCAAATTTACCTTTCTGTTTGGAATTTCTGAGATGCTGGTTTCATTTCAGAGCAATTCTCATATCTATATCATAACAAATCATTTCTTTATCTTGCTTTTCATAATTTATGCTGTGCACAAGTAAAGCATTCACTTCAAGTAAAATAACATTGTATCCCTATCTGGGTTATTTTATGTCAGAACATGACTGGTGGGTGGCAAATGCTGTCTACCATTTCATAAGATTTAAAATGAAAGTTTTACTTAGTGACTGTCTACTTTCATTCATTCCAAGACATTACCATCCCTCTTTTCTTCTTCTCCACACTTACAGGGTGAGTTCCTGGATGAGATCAGCCACGAGAATGCCCAGCACGACATGTACCTGCAGTACCTCCTGACCACCTTCACTGGCCGCAAGAACCAGCTCAAGCAGGGGGTGGAGGCCATCCAGAAAACCGACTCTGGAATCGTTCTCATCGCTGGCAAGAGCGGATGCGGAAAGACGGCCCTAATGGTCAGTAGATGGCTAGATGGCTAGTGACATTATTGGGAACACTTGATAATGCCTCAAGAAGTGAATGAGTTCAGACATATAACATTGCATATACTACCTGGAGTGTAAATCTTGGCTGGAAGGATTTGCCTTGAATTTGTTGACCTAACGATAATCAAGTGTGAACATACCAGTATTGAATTACTCTTGTGCCCCAATAGAAATTAATCCCGTAGAAAGCTACACAACTTATTTTCCCATCACAATGGATATTGATGGTAGTTCTTTTAAAATGAGTCAGCATTTGACCACAAAATTTTCACAGCAGAATATTTGCATAGTGTATGTGATTCTAGAGGAGTTTTACCCAAATTGAGGACTACCTCCAGTCATTCTTGTAAGAGTAAAAAAATGTGTGTATTTACAAAGTTTTAGATGTGTCAGTCAATAATTCAATTCAAGATGATTCAATTCAGATGGAAATGACAGGATTGGAAGCATTCCACAATTCATGATGTGATGGGACTAAATCAATTGTACTTTGGATTTTCTTTGAGGGGGAGGGTGGAGACAGGGTTGCAAGTTTCATGAGAGAAAATTATTCTCCAAATAAAATTTTAAACAATGTAATTTTGCTTCCTGTAAGGAGACATTAGAAATCTTGTAGATTCCTTTGATTATTTTTTTTTTTACAAATAATAACAATATGTTGTCTTTGTTCTGTAATTCCTTGACAAGAAACAAAGTATTTAATCAAATAAATTCATGCTACAATACTACTTTAAAAAAAAACAATATATAAAGAATTCAATAGTAGTAATGGTAATTTTTGGATATTCTGTGGGAGTGAACTGTTTGTTTACTTGTAACAGTAAACTGATACATAGATGGTAAATATTTGTATTCGCATCTATACACTCTTGTTACAAAAGTTACCATCTGGACACAATTACAAGCATACACTCTATCTTTTTCATGTATGTATAGGCATCCATTGCAGAGCATCTCCTATCCAAACTGGGTGACATCAACAAGAGAAACATTCTGGTTCACTTTGTTGGAGCTGTGCCAGGTTCGGGCCATGTTGTAGCCATTCTGAGAAGGATTTGCAATCAACTGCAGAGACGATTTGGTCTCCAAATGCAGGTGCCTCAGGAGTATAAGTGAGTTTTGTTGGGCATTTAATGTACTTTGTTTTTGTTTTGAGTACAGAGTGTATAGCTTACACTATTTGTGATTTCAGTTCATCTGAATGATACTGTTCAGACACATATTTATTTATTAAACTGAATGAATATATAAATATGCAGTATGTATAGCAAAGAATCACCAAAGAATCACCAAGGAAGTTAAAAGAGAAAGAAGGGAAGAAAAAGAAAACAGTAAAAATAATAGAATAAGTCAGTAAATAGATAAATAGGTAAGTAAACAAGTAAATAAATAAAAAATAAAAATGAATTGATAAATGAATAAATAAATAATTGAATAAATTTAAAATACATAAAACATACATGAAAGAAAGGAAGTTACAAAGACAAAATAATTAAGAATCTGATTCATTTTAAAGGTTGTGTATGCCAGAATGAGAATACAACCATAAGCATATCTCCAATAACCACAATTAATGAAATCTAGAAGTATAATGATATATACCAGGGGTTCTCAATTAGTGGCATGCACACCACTTTTGGTGCTTTGGGACTTACAAAGTGGCACATGGAAGCCACTTTGAAAAAATACTAAAAATAATAATCATGTAGTTTGTTTGAATTTGTATTTTTGAAGTTACATTGGCTAGAACCATTCTGGCCACTTGAAAGGCCTCAAATTTAAAAGCTTCTGGGTGGCTCCGCCACCTTGTGTTCTGAATTTAGTATCTTGCATATACAAAGTAATTGTGTATTTGTCAGCATATTACAAAATTTTATCATTGGAGTGGAATAGCAGTAAGATAAATGAGAATGAGATGACATATTTAGGAGTGATTTAGTTATTAGATCAGGAGTCTTGAGATCAAAATTACATCTGAAGACAAAGATTTGATTCAGTTAGTATTGGGTATTACAGCCCATGTATAGTTTTGGTAAATGGTAAAAATGAAATTCTGTTCAATTATGTTTTTTTAAACACACCTATATGATCTATCAATGCCTTAAAATTGCTCACTGTTAAACTCTCCATTTTTTGAGAAATTACTCAAGAGGTAAAATGTTGGGGGGAGGTGGTGGTGCGGACATTTCTTATGGGTAATGTACACACCGCTAGATGCTCTCCTTTAAATTAAACATCACAATCTGTCACTTAACCCGTTGCTTACGGGAACCGGATGGCCCCTGTACAAAGTCTATGGGGATTTGCGGAATCTCGTAGTCAACGGGTTAAAACAATTTTATGTAAGTTTGATGTTGTTTCCTGATGTCTGGGGTGACAATAGAATAATTTGTGAAAGATTGACCAAAACTATACTTGTGCTTTAAGACGGAGACCAAAACTATGATTGAGAAAAGTGGACAGGTTACTGCCCTATGAAATTCAGTCCTGTTGCCTATAAACTACTTCCACTATTATTTTTTTAAAGGAATCTGGTGTCGGAGTTCCCACAGTTCCTGGAAAAGGCTGCCACATACGTGGACAGCAAGGATAAGTTGGTCATCTTCATTGACGGCCTTAACAACATGGCCACCGCTCACCAGGCGCATAACTTGGACTGGCTGCCACAGAACATTCCTCAGGTATTCTACCAGAAGTGCAATTTGAAGAGACATTGAGGGAGGGGGTAGGAGGATGGCAAGGAAAGGGCAATTTGCAGAGCTGCCAACTAATATGTTTTAATGATATTTAGTATGTTTTTTCTTCATCAAAAGTAACAAAATATGATTTTTTAATAATTTTTTTCCTTAAATTTGATGGGCATGCTTAATATGAGAATTTCCCATTTTGTACAACGTACCAAAATATATATTTTTTTGCCTTCAAAATATAATTTCTATTTCGGATCAGTATGTTGTTTGGTCAGCAGAGGTTGGCAGCTCTGAATATGAAGAGAGGTTGAGGGAGGGAATGAGGATGAAAGGGAAAGTGGAGATTGAGAAAGGATGGAGAAACAAGATGGAAGAAGGGGGAAGGGAAGAAATGGGCTCATTAGCCAAATTTACCTTTCTGTTTGGAATTTCTGAGATGCTGGTTTCATTTCAGAGCAATTCCCATATCCATATCAAAACAAATCATTTGTTTATCTTGCTTCTCATGATTTATGGTGTGCATTTCTATTTCTATTACTACCCCGTACCAAAATATGTTTTTTTTGCCTTCAAAATATGATTTCTATTTCGGATCAGTATGTTGTTTGGTCAGGGAGGAAGGGGCAGAAGGGAATGATGGGCCTGTGAGAAATTAAAGGAAATTTAATCAGGGAGATGGGGGAGAGGGTCATGTGTGGGAGGGAAAGATGGTGGGAAGGAAGAGCTGGAGGAAGGGATGAAATGTGTGGAAGGGTGGAACAGTGTATGATTAGATGTGATGGAGAGGATGAGTGTGCAAAGAAGAGTGGGAAGTGAGGTTGGGATGTGATGGAGGGAAAGATAAGATAGAGTAGGAAAGATGGGAAGGGGGCAGGGGAAGAGGAAGGGAGATTGAAGGGAGAAAGGATTATGCTGTAAAGGGATGGAATGGGAAGATGTAAAACTGAAGGAAAGATTTGCTCATTACTGTAGTTTTGATAAAAGCTTTGATTTGAGGTAAGGTGCTTAACGCTGTAGTCTCATCTTTATTTTTTGATAACAAAGTGTTTCCATGACTCCAATCAGTTGACAACCACGAAAACACACCAGGTTTTACTACTATAACTTAAGTTGGCATATGTGAGTCAAGGAATAAGGACTTGTTAAACAAAACTATGCCAAATTATAACAACAGATACTATTCACTAAAATCTTCCATTCATTTTGATCACTTCATCACTTATCATCTTATTTTTCTGCCTAGAATGTTGTTTTTGTCATGAGTGCGTCGACCGGCACCCCAGCCCATGCAGCTGCCGTCCGTCATCAAGCCAGTGTCATTGAGCTGGGACCCCTTGACCTCTTGGACAAGGCCGAGGTCGTTCGCAGGACGCTGGCCGCTCATCACAAGGCACTGGATGAGTCCCCCTTCAACAACCAGGTATTAGAAACACTCTTGTTAAAGAGAATCCACAGTACTGGTTGATGATGGAAAATCTTTCATCAAAATTCCACATTTCATTGGTTTCCAGGTGAAAGTTTATTACATTTGCATTATAATGTGGGACTAATTCACTTCATATGTAATAAATAATTGTGGGATTGGCAGTTTGAACAGGTGAAGTTTCCATCTAAGTACCACTCATTTGCAATGCCACAATTAAAACTGTCCCACATATTGATTTCTTTGTAAGTACTTTGTCAGCAGTGGGGATTAATGTAAGGATTTGTCAAAAATGAAGTGTTCTGTTGTATTCAATTACTCTCTCCTGTACTATAGGGACATTTTCAGAATACCATCTGTTCACAGAAGGTTTGAAAACAGTTGATATTAAAATCATGTTGTTCTTCAAGTACTCAATCATCTCTTTAAATTTATAAAGTGATAAAGTGGGCTCAGCTAAAATTACAATTACAACAGCCTGCCAACTTGACCATTCTTCCCATTCTCATTGCTGTTGAGTAATCAATCAAGCCTTTGATTTGAGTACTTAACCTGTGAATATTTAAATGGTTCAAAGCATTATTTTTGATTTGGTATAACAGCATTCTCCACAGAGCCCAGCCTGAGATATATTGTGACTTGTCTTAAACGATTTGATAGTCTGATCAATCATATCAGTCTTTGATTACTAAGTCCACTGCACATTACTACTTCGTTTGATTAGCTACTGGAGAAATGGCTTAAATAGCTTACAAATTGTGTTTAGCATGATGATGACATGTTTAAAGCCAAGATTTCTTTATATTTCATAAAGGTGAGAGAAATATATAGTTTAGTTGCCCAAATATAGCAGGGGTATTTTATCATGACAGTTGATTTTGTTTTTACCCATCCATGAAGTGCTACTGAGATATTATGACATTCAGTTTTTTGTAGGGTGTAGCAGCATCTGTTGGATTTCTGAATCAAATTTTATTCTTACAGCTATAGCATCTGTAAGAAACATGTCTGTATCACATAGCATATTATATACATTTAGAATTTGACATTTTGATCAAAATCTATGATTGTGGTATTTAAAATGTCAGATTTATTTGGAATTGAAAATTTAAAAGGTCATTTTATTACGAATATGTACTTTCTCAACTTCAAATGCGAGAAAGAGAGGACAAATTACATAAATGTTTATGTAAAAAATTGATTTTACTTTGTTATTTAGCAAGTCCATTTGATGGCATCAATGTGAATAATCTAGTGATTAATTGCAATGGATTGATGCAACGGCAATAAGCACTAGAGTTTGCTGACTATTTGCTAGATATTTAATCTTATATTCCACATACTAAGAATCTTGCTATAGGATTGGCCAAGAGTTGATCACGTGATAAAGCATAGTTTTCCCCATCAGATCACTCGAGAAGAAAAGTTTGTTACACTCGATAGATAGTTAATTGATAGTCCAAGTGTAACGCACTTCTATTTTGCGGGTACTTGAAACATTGATTGACGCATTAGGACTGTGTGAACTGAAGAGATCAGCGAAACACAAAAGTACTAACACCATCGCGTTGATGCGTATTTTGTGAGCGCAATGCGCAACATGCATGTACGCTAACGCGAACGCACGCACGTGCATCGAACGTCCCTGGTGGTGCGCACCCAGGAGATGGTCGGGCGTGTATTCCATATTCGGGCCCAAATGTCTTTTTCAGAGAAATATAGGCCTACATTTTTGTTTTTCTTTAGTTAAATAGTTTCTGATGTGGAATTTAAAGCAAATAATCAGCTTTTGGTTTCAGGCAATGAGACAAACTATCACTTCCTCGGCGATCTGAATGTATACGCTATCTTTCCTCAGCTTCGCTTCGGAAAGATAGCTACATTCAGATTGCCTCGGAAGTGATAGTTTGTCCCATCACCTTCACCAACGTTGATTATTTGCTTAATATGTGCGTTTAACATTCCTCCTCCTTCACAGATGAAACTGTTGGTGTCCAAGCGTGAAGCCAACTTGCCCCTGTTCTTGAAGCTGGCTTGTGAAGAACTCAGGGTGTTTGGAGTCTTTGAAGAGGTAATTACAGCAGTCTTGTGTTTTCCCCAAAAAATTGTGATCAATTACAAAATATTGAAGCATGTTCAGTTTCTTTTTCTTCAAATTCAATCTCACATCTGGCTACATATTCATACACTAAGAAACAAACACATCTCGATGAGTGTGTTCAAACTCAAAGCATTGTAATTATATAACTCAAGGTTGAATCTAAATTATACAAACTTTTTTTGTGAACTCACACTATCCATTACAGAAAGGGAATCTGTAATTAAACATTTATTGACCTTGTTAAACTGACAAATGAAATGCTCTGAACCAGTTTTTCGTGGATGTTTATTAATCAAAACCTTTTTTATTTTCCCCTCCTGATTACCCCCCCCCCAAAAAAAATGAATAAATCAATGTATATGCATTGCATCTTGCAAAGCCAGTAGCAATTCTCTGTGTTAATACAGTATGTATTTAATATAATTGTTTATGTTTCAATGTATGTGACAAAATGTGCAGCCTTGTGAATGAAATTTTTTTTCACCTAATCATTGTGGGATGAATAAATAAATGTAAGTCTAAATTAACCTTTTGCCTCCAAGATTCTGTAATTACCATGGCACATCCAGTTCCTGTAGCCAGTAGTGGTGTCGTCGACAGGCCCTCTGTCGAAAAGCTTGTCGAGATAACAGTATTTTGACTGAAAGACGATATATCGACAGAGATTTTATCTTACCGACAACAATACACAAGGTACCAAAGTAATAAATCAGGACCTAACAATGTCATCTCCGCAGGCAGTCACTTCTCAAAGCAAGCATTTTTTTTTCTCACACTTGCAGAAGGTTATAAAAACTGAGAACCATTGTTCTGAGTGTAATCTACACCATAGGAATCTTGGTTCCCTGGAAATTGACGATGTGGTCAAGCCCTGGCATGCAGTGAGCCAGGCAATTGAAAGTCCAAAGTTCAACATTCCACAAGCTGCTTTCAATAGGGATGTTAGTCATCACTGGGGCCCCCTGGCAGGCTAATTATCCCCTGTAGTATGTAGCCACAATACAGGTGTATTTAAACATGAATAGGTATGGTGGTGTAAGACTGTCCTATGAATTCAATGTCCCAATTTATCTGACCATTGTTTGTCGACAGCTGTGTCTGTCTGCTGAATATTTGAGGTGACATGTCGAAAGAGAAATTTCTATTTGACGACGGCACTAGTAGCCAGTTGGTAAAGATATCATGATGTGATTTTGTTTTTTCTCTCTCAGGTGTCCACTCGTCTGAAGGCCATGTCACACACTGTCTCATCTCTGCTCCAAGAGGTCCTCAAGAGACTGGAAGATGACCATGGACAGGATATGATCACTACGGCTCTAGCATTGCTGGTGTCCACTAGAGATGGTAAGTTACCAGTCTTCACAGTGATTATGTCTTTTTGACATTTTGTATGCTAATAGCACTCCAGCTCACCCACGTATAACCTCAATGGGTTATTGATGGTGGACCAGTTTGGCAAGAAGACAATCATTTTCACACCCCTTAATTCCAACTTTTATTGTCACTGTGTTTAATACAAGTGATATTATTCTTGAAATAAAGAAACGTTAAACCAACTAAGTGTGTAAAGAAAAGGATTTATGTTGGTTACATCTGATTTTTTTTTAAAGAAATTCACACTTTTTTGAAAGTTTATTCACACAATTACAAAACAATCTAGTTTCTTGATAACATGTATGCATTTTAGCCCCAAAACCAACAGTGTTAAATTGTACAGACTGATTTTTTTTAACATTATGTGACATATCCAGAGTATACTCGACCTGATAGTACTTTTTCTGTGTTAATGCTGAGTATGTTTACTTCATCAAACTGAATATGCAGAACTGACATATTAAGTAGTCTTTTTCTTCTCTTTCTTCTTTGTCTTATTCTTCTTCTCCACCTTTTTTTCCTTTTTCTGTTCTTCTTCTTTTTCTTCTTTTGCTTCTTCTTCATCGGCTCCTTCTCACTTTTCTTCTTTTTCTCCTCCTCCTCCTCCTCCTCCTCCCCTTCTGCTCTGCATCTTCTTCTGTGTCTTCTATCTACCTAACACTAAACTAACTCCATGTCTGCATGTCAACAACTCATAGTCATATAAGTAATAATTAGAACACATCCTCCATTTCATCTTTTGTATTCCAGGGCTACTAGAAGAGGATCTAGACAAGCTGCTGAATATGCATGCCCAGCTGAAGGGAGCCAGGTACACCTACGAGGACTGCAAGAATGTCTATGACATACGGGAGGACCTTGTCCCCCAGGCTGTGTTCCTCAGACTGGTCAGGGGGATCAAATCCCTCCTGGCACCAACTGGTCAGAACAGGTAAGATTCTCACTCCCCTGAGTGATGCTTGATATATCTTCCCTGTATTTGATTAAAGATAGAATTTGGGATTTGCACGCCAGAAAACAGCAAAATGATTGAAATCAGCTCAAATCCTTCACAATGTGAAGATTAGTATGAATTAACACCTGTCTTAGAACCTTTGGGTAGAATACATTTTTTTGTTGAAAATCTGGACAGTAAGATTTCGAAATTTAAACAGTGACGATCACGTTCCGCTAGTTCCAAGATTGTGTGATCGGCCGCTAGGTGAAGGTCACGCAGAGTTCACCGCTTGACCACCACGCTATGCGAATGTACACATAACCTTGTTCTGCAATTTGAGCGAGATTTAAACTCACAGAAAGAACAATTTTCTGGTAGCATATCATTATTGTTTTTTCTCATAACACAATAAGTTTGTGACGTATGGATCTCAAACTTTCAACACACCATTTGTTAGTACTTTACTACCGTTTGGCAATCATAATAATGGGAAGTGATGGACTTGCAAAACCTGAAATCTATCTTTACGTACGGCTGACCCCAACTATCCAATCTAGCACAGTAATATTTACCTTTTTTCCCCTTGCAATGGTGGATTAGAAGGGGAGGGGGTCAACAAAATTCCCCTCCCTTTGGAAATTCTAGATCAATCACTGCTTTGCTACATGGAGAACGAGTGAGATGAATTGGATATCACATTGTCCATTTTCCTTAAATGTTGAGGTTGATAGGTGGGGGGGGGGGGAGGAATCAGAAGTGAGTGGCTTTGTCTTTTCTCCTCAACCCAAAGAAACCCATCAGTTAATTATCTCAGATTTCCATGCGAATGCATATAAGAGCAAAGTTATTTCTGTCACTAATTGCTTCTTCCCTCTTCATTTGTCCAAACATTTTTGTCACCAAATAATTTGCTTTATAAAAAAAATCATCCCACCTGTCCTGTTGTTTATTTTACTACTTGATGTTTATTCTGATTACCATGTAACCATGTGTTTATTTTTTAAATACATTGGTATAAGTTTTCATTTACAATTTAGAAATAAAAAAGGAGAACCTGCCTTCATCAACAGGTTAAATTCAAGTTAAATTCCATGTAACTCTGCTAGGACCACTGCAACAAATTTCATATACTTGCATATGATATTCTGTGTTTGCTAATGAAAGGGTTAAATTGACTTAGTATGGCTTATACATAGTTCAGGAGGCCATGTCTTTGTTCATTTTCACGTCATCAGTGTTCAGAAATGATAACACATCCCTCTGTTTGTCTGACTTTCTGTCTGTTTGTCTGTCTGTTTGTCTACCACGCAGTGAGAGCAGGCTCAAGATCAGTCATGGTCAGATATCTCAGGCCGTCATCCAGCGCTACATGAGAGGGTCAGTCAGTGAGCTACAGACCAGGATGCACTGCCTACTGGCTGGTAAGAAGGGGACTAAACACCTCAAAGCAGCCAAGATTTTAACATGATTCTTTGCATTTCACTCTGCCAAATGTTGTGATTTCACTAGTTGTATCCAAAAAGAATGTGTAAAATTACTGATTGTGTTAATACAAAATAGAGTGCAATCTGTTATTTGTTGTTATTGATGAGGGGGATGGGGGGGGGTCTTTTACCACTATGATTGCCTTAAATGTGTCATTTAATCATGTTTCCAGTTTAAGAAAATATTAGGTACATGATCCTCCATGCTAATAGTGTCTCTTACAAGGTGTAAAAATGGTGAAAAAGTGAAAATACATTGCAAGTCAAGCTAAAAATAAAAATCATTGAGCGACCAAGTCATTGTTTTTTGGGTAGACTGCTGTGATCTGGAATTTTTGTCCCCCAGGACATTAATTCATGTACCAAAATCTATCTGTACTCATTATTCTAGTAATTGCACAACTGTCTGTTGTTGTGTTCTCTTGTGTTTATTTCTCCAACACTATCACTTAGGTCAGATATTAAGGTTTTACCATTCTAAATGGGGCTTCCACAGTGTTAAACAATATTTTCATTTGTTTTGTTCTCAGGTTATTTCTACAATCTGGCTGCCTTTGGTGACCAGGGCTCCATGTGGAGTACCACCTACCCCCATGCCCTCACTGAGCTCCCCTATCATCTGGTACAGGCCGGTGTCTTCTCAGAGCTCCAGTCACTGCTGTGCAATCCGTACTTTGTTGAGGTCAAGTGTAAGGCTGGTCTGACCCAGTCTCTGTTGGAAGACTATCAGGTGAGAGAGAGGAGAAATTGAAACTAAATTTTGTATTTTGTATATCACCTCCTACATATACCATCAACCTCTCCTTTTTGCAAATAGCCTTCGTAAAAGGCTACCTGTTTTCCAGTTAAGATAGAAATGCTTTCAATTCTTGATAGGATTAAGTAAATTTAAAAAAAGCTCAACATGTCCCGCTCCTGTAGTGGAACATTGGACAGTGCCTATCTCAGTTTCAGTAACCCTGGGCAACATGGCTGCACAAGACACTTTGACTACAGTGGGAAGTCAGTCTTCTGGTAGTCACACGTGTTTAATTCCCTAATCCATCTAGATATCCGAGCACCAGGCTAGAGGCAGATTATGGTCTGTGGTATGACCCAGCCACGAGTCAAACTTGCTATCTCCTGGTCGAGAGGCGGATGCTCCACCAACTGAGCCAACCCACTGGTTCTAAGTTCATGTAGATGCTGCTTTTGTTCTTTATCCGTTCCCCCTGTTTGCAAAAATTAGACCACATAAGTTCATCTTCGTTCCAAATATGGCCTGATTTTGGATGTCACAAGCTCTTTGAAAATAAGAGTTCGAAAGTCAAGAAAATATATGTAGATACAGTTTGGTAATCTTACATGTAGAAAGTCATATTGACTAGATAACTTATCCAATACTTTCTTTGCTTTATTTCAGGCCAACACCTCCACGGTGTCCAAGTCTGTCCTGCGAGAACGCGAGAAGTTCCTGAACAACCCCACCTTGCAGAGCTTCAAGTCGTTTGTGGCCAGGAACCTACACATCCTAACTGTGTGTCCCCACCTGCTGTACCAACAAGCCATTAACGAACCCACCTCCTCCCCAGTCTATCAGACCGTTAACAAGGACCGGAGGACCGTAGGGGGCCTGGTGTTATGGAGAAACAAGAGAGAGGTGGCTGATGAGTGCTCCATGACGTTGACTGGATTTACTGATGTAAGAAACACAGTCAGGACTTTTAATATTTTTATTTATATTTAGGCATGGATTGTTACTTGCATATACATAATGTACTGTATTCAAGGAAGCTTCAAACAAACTTTCCTGTAAGTGATGCTTAGTATAGACCTCTGTGGTTTTATTTTATATTCTGTTTTTTTCATTTTTGTTGGTATTATTTTAGTGGCACACACTTGTGTCCCAAAACCTCCATGTTTTTCATTAGCTACTTATTTTTTGAGATTTTTTTTCTGACACAGGAAATTTAAATGGCCTTAATGTAACTTTAACTAGTTGAAAATACTCAGAGATTTGTACCGATTTCCCCCATCAGTTGAAAAATACAGAATACTATTCTCACTAGTATGTATTGATCAGAGAAACTGTTTTTTTTTAGTTTGCATGATTATAAACATGTATTTGCATGGTTTCTCTGCTTCAACAGAATTTTAGTCCATATTACAGACCTTTTCTAAGTAAAAAATAGCTCACTGTGTGTAATCCCGGGGGGGGGGGGGGGGGGGGTGGAGGGGTGGGGGGCACTCGACCAGCTCCCTACAATGTGATACCTATGTGTCGCACCGAAATCGATAATTGGGGGCTTTGGAACTGGCTTGAAGGAAAAATCGAGGTCTCCGGAATTGGAGCTAAGGCTTCAGAAAACCTCAAAATGCTATGCTCCGGAACTGCACTGTGGCGAAGTTCTGGCGCGCCGTGCTGAAAGGCAATGCTCTGGTCCGGCCGCACCACAAAGCGGCGTGGTCGAGCAAAAAATCAGTAGCAAAAACGGCAAATTTGGGGGTCTCTGGAACTGAAAAAATAAAAAAATTTCTGTGACTTCTGAAATTGTGATGCTCTGGAACTGAAATTTGGGCTGAAAATGGGGGTCTCAACCACGGCACATAGGTATCACACAATTATACCAAAGTACCCCCCCCCCCCCCTGGATGTAATCATCAGTCACTCACATAAATTCTAAATGACCACACTGTTGTTATGCCAACCACTTGAAAAAACCCCCAATGTATTCAAAGGATGAAAGTTTGTAATTTCTTTTCACAAATTTTGATGTATTGGTTTAATTGTTTTATTATTACCTAGGCTGTCTTGTGTGTGGCCATTGCACCAGGCAACCAGTTCTTTGCTGTTGGAACCAAGAATTGTCAGCTGAAACTCTATGACATGGCGACAGGAAAGGTAAGTAAAAGATATTAGTCTGTAAAATATTGTCACATATTCTTGGGAAAGTGTGGGGAGGGGACAGGATGGGCATAGGATGGAATAGATTGGGTGATAGATTGGAGATAACAGGGTTTGTATGATAACATTCTTTACAAAGAGCTGTTGTTGTTTCTTTTGATATGACTGTCTAGTTTAATTATGTTGAATTCATTGCTTTTCCAATTTAAACATTTTAATATACAGGACAGCATTGTACAACAATTATCCAACTTGAACAATGAGGGTATCTTTATTTCTGTAGATACAAACTCTAGTTGTACTAATACACTAATTTGAAAAAAAAAACATTGTTTTTCAATCTTACTGTGATTATTATTCACATTGTATCACAATTTGCTTCCTTTTACTGAAAGGAAACATGGAACAAACTGAGAAACTGAGATGTTTTTAATTTGTAATGAGACACACGTAATATTTCTTGCTACTGTAATAATTCAGTCAACCAAGAAGATAAGTTTTGTATTTTGTAATTATTTAATAGTAGGAAGTTACTGCCTTCTGTCCCTAGAATGCTTGTAAACTTTAACAATGTCATACGATACAAAGTTACACTTTTAACTTGGCATCAAACAATTTTTGTCTTATTTTGCAGGAGGTTAAAAGTTTTGTTGGTCACTCTGATGCAGTGATGTCCTGCTGTTTCGTTGGTCGTGAACGACTCGTATCGGCTTCCAGAGACAACACTCTCTGCCTGTGGGATGTTTCACAAGGCTACAGGTACGTTGACAGTTGACATGCATTTTCTGTTTTCATAAACTGGATATCATGGTATTAAAATCTGGATTACCCTAGTGGTATTACTTGAAAAGACCCAGTTCATAATATTATTTCAGAATTCTGTTCTTTTTATTCAACTGTCACAGAAAAACTTAGTCATAAATGCTACAAAATCTATTCTGCTTTAGAGATGTAAATTGTATAAAGTTAAAGATAAACATGTTTTTCAGAGCAAAATATACTTTCCCCTTCCCTCAATTTTTTTTGCTGGATCTAAAATAAAAAAATCATGCACTTGCTTGTCTTTGTTACCTAAAATTTAATGTCCTCAGGGTGTTCATAAGTTACCATTTCATACCATCGGCTGTAGATTCTGACCAAGACAATCAAGGGGTTAATGGTGGCCATAAGTTTTCTGTGAACACAGAATTTGACTTTTACAGCATGGAGGAACAAAAAACTGGACCTTTCCATAAAAAAAAAAATCTTGTGAACGAAGTATTTATTGATGTGTTTCAGTTTCTGAGTCAACATTGTGAAGTGTAGGCCTTCCTTACCCCCAGGGGGGAAGGGGGTCCTCTGACCCAGGCAGCACATCACATTTATTCAAGGCACTCTGCATTGAATGCATTCATTGATGTGTTTCAGAGTCAACATTTTGATGGGTCACAAAGCCCTAAGGAGGAGAGGGGCCTCAATCCCAGTAACTTTCCCCTCCCACCTCCAACCACTTCATAATTTGCCATTGCATATCATGGGCAGCACACTCCAGCCACAGCATTTAAAGCGTTAATTGACCTATTTCAGGGTCACAAAGCCCCAAGGGGAGGGGGGCTTCAAACCCAGTAACCCCCCCGTGCATACCTCCAACCACTTCACAATTTGCCATTGCTTACCATAGGCAGCACACTCCAGCCACAACATTTAAAGTGTTAATTGGTCTATTTCAGGGTGACCATTCTGAAGGGTCACAAGGCGCTGGTCAGCGGCTGCATCTCGGACCCCAAGGGGGTCAACCTGGCCTCCTGCGGCTGGGACTCCAGGGTCCTCATCTGGGACGGCCGTAGCGGCAACAAGATATCGGACATCACGGAGCCACGCCCCATCAACTGCCTCTCCTTCCACCCCGAGGGCAAGCTGCTGGTAACGGGGTCCTGGGATGCCACCCTGAAGATCTGGGATACATTCAACAAGAAGAGAGTCGCTGTAAGTCGAAAAAACAAATCAACAATATAGGGTGTTCAGTAATAGAGGGCGCAATCGTCAGTGTGCACATGCGCAGATTGCATGGAGGTTTGACTGGTGTGACCAGCTTATTCTACATGTAGCTTCCACAGAAAATACACAGGAACGTCTACAAAATTCTTGATTTTACTAAGTAAGGTCAGAGTGTCGCAAATTTGCTTTATGATTTCATGTGACCCTTACAGGTAGCATCAAAATTTGTTGGGTATATGCCACAAATTTTAAACCAGTCATTTATACGAGACACTTTTCAATTCTCAACCCGTGTTAATGTACATTAAACAGGAAGTTTGTGGAAGCCAAGTTCTCTTGGAAAAGTGCGCCCTCTACTGCTGAATGATGCTGAATGATGTACTGTCAATAGCACTCTTTTTGTGTTGATTCATAAAGCTTTTCATGGTTTTGTTGTTGCACCATGTGTTGGGATTTCTTTTTAGTTGATGATTCTTACAAGAATTGTTGAGAAGAAAATAAAGCAGTGACCCCTTTTGATAAAAGCATGGCCTGTCTGAAATTTCAAGAGAGATTTCTCCACTCTTATGTTGTTCTTGTTAGACCTATGTGCTGTCAATAAAGAAATCTGAACATATGGTATGACTGCAAAGCTGCTTATCTGTATTCTTGTTCTTACACTAATGCACAAATGCCTGAACTATGTCCTTTATTTTATTGTTTTAATGCCTCCCCAAACGAAGTTGCCGAGGCATTATTTTTCGGGTTGTCCGTCCGTTGCGTCCGTATGCCGTTCCGTTTTCGCGACTCGTCCGTCCGTCGCCGGCCGTCCCGTTCCTGCTCCGTCCCCGTTACCGGATCTCGTTACCGCGCGATAACTTAAGAACGCGGATCGGATGTTGATGTAACTTAGACCAAGTATGTACTATGGGGGCAACAATGACTGATTAGATTTGGGAGGTGAAAGGTCAAAGGTCAAAGGTCACAGGGCCTAAATACATGTTTGTCTGATTTGGCTCGTTACCTGCGATAACTTGTGAACGGCCCGTCAGATTTTGATGTAACTTGGTGAAGTATGTATTATGAAGCAACAATGAACTGATTAGATTTTTGGGGTTGAAACGGTCAAAGGTCACGGGCCTAAAATATGTCTGACTTGTCTTGGGCTTGTTACCACGATAATTTGTGAATGGCCGGTCGATTTTGACTGTAACTTGGGTGAAGTATGTATATTAAGCAACAATGAACTGATTAGATTTGGGGGTCAAAGGTCAAGGTCAAGGAGGTCACCGGCCTAAAATATATCTGGTTTGGTGCTCATTACCGCGATAATTTGTAAATGCAGTTGGATTTGATGTAACATGGGTGAAGTATGTATTATGATGCAACAATAAACTGATTAGATTTTTGGGGTTGAAAGGTCAGAGGTCAAAGGTCACACGGGCCTAAAACATGTCTGATTTGGCTCGTTAACCACAATAACTTCAGAAAGGCATGTTGGATTTGAATGTAACTTGGCTGAAGTATGTATTATATCGGCACCGAATGAACTGAATAGATTTTGAGTTGAAAGGTCAAGGGTCAAAGGTCACGAGGCCTGATAGATGTCTGATTTGGCTCATTACCATGTTAACTTAGAATGGCTGTGTCCGATTTTTGATGTTACTTGGGTGAGTATGTTATTATAAGGTACCAATGAAACAATCAGATTTCAGGGTTAAATGTCAAGAGGTTGAAGGTCACAAGCTCTATACTTAGTGTCTTTACCACGATAACATGAGAACGGCTTATCGGATATTGATGTAACTTGGGTGAAGTAAGTGTTATAAGGTACCAATGAACTGATCATATTTTGGGGTTTAAGGGTCAAAGGTCACGAGGACCCATACTTAATATCTTTACAACGATAACTTGAGAATGGCTTATCGATATTGATGTAATTTGGTGAAGTATTGTATTATGGGGCATAGATAAGATTTCAGAGTTGAACGGTCAAAGTTCATCATGAACCGTACATTCATAGTTTGGAATTGGACGGGGAGCGGAGGCATACCCATCGGCTGCGCGCAGCCGAATTGCTCTAGTCTTCATAGTTATTGTTGTATTTTTTTGTAGTTCCTACCGACACCAGTATCAAATGTAATATTTAGGTACCTTTAACAAGTTGACTAAAAAAAATCTATCCCGTTTGTGCAAGAGGAATACTCCAAATTCCTGGAAAACTACACATTAAAAGTATTTATTTCAACTTAATTCATAAATTCATAGAGAAGAAAGATACATGTGACTGTTATTCATTTATGTCAAAGTATTTATCAGTGAGGTATGTGTGTGGTGACGTTCAAATCTGGTGTAACTCCTTTACAGTGTAAAAACCAAATAGTCCTCAAGAACAGAAATGTATGTTCTGCTCTTCAAATTTCAGTTCACATGTCTTTGCACAGCACCATGTATGTCCTCATTAAACTTTGTAGAATGACTAATGCTTATCCTTTAGCTCTGAGATTTTGTATTAAAGGGGAATGAAACCCAGACATCTACTTGCATTCAGAGAATAGATAACAACAAGAGAAAGAAAATGGTGAAAGTTTGAACAAATTTGACTGAACCGTTCAATAGGTATAAATGTTCAAATTTTACATAATCCTTATGTATGGAGGATTCCTAAATTGGCAACACTACCACTTTTTGAGATGAAAGTTTTTTTGGTTTTGTACACAAATTTTCACAAATTTACATTTTTCTGAAATGTTAGTTGTGAAGGTAATCAAATTCTTCCAGAAAACATGTACAAATCATTTTTCCTGAGACATACTTGTACAACAAGCACGGGGCAATCAGATATTTCATAAAAAATTAGAATTAGTGAAAATTTGTGTACAAAGCCAGTGGGGAGTTCTCTACACTTTCATCTCAAACAGTGGTAGAGTTGCCAATTTAAGAATCATCCATAACAACGATTAAATAAACTTTGAACATTCATAAACAGTTCAACCACATTTGCTCAAACTTTCACTGTTGTATTTCTTTTATTGTTCTGTATTTTCTGAGTACAGGAAGATGTCTGGGTTTCATTCTGCTTTAATATATTGCACACCTGGTTCCCTAACCAACATGTTAAAATGGATTTGTTTTCTTTTTTTTTTTGTCATTGTTGCAGATTCTGCGAGGCCACTTGTCTTCAGTCCGTGCTGTAACCTACTCCCCTAACGGTCGCCATATTGCCTCGGCTTCCCTCGATGGTGCCGTCAAACTGTGGTCTGCTGATACAGGCACCCAGGTCAGTTCAGGTCATTCACTTCCAGTAATGTAGCCAGTAATCCTGGTGGGGGAGGAGCTCCAACTTATAATGCAATATCTTATGATGTCAAATGATTTGATCAAAATGATGATGATGATAACAGTTAGAGAGAAAAGAACATGATTCCCCCCGGTTGGTGTTTAACAATTAGCAATTTTCCTATGTGACTCTGTTTCACAATGATCTACATGTATCACATCATTTATCTTTCATTTCCCTCCCCTTACCGCACACATCTGCGATGGCATACCTCATACTGTCTCTTGGCTTGTAAAAGGGAATGAGCATATGCGCTAAGCATTTAATTCCCTCTGATTTCAAAACATTGTCTAATTTGATATTTCCACTTTGTAGACTAAGAGAATGCTGTAAAAAGATGACAATACTTTTGATTAAATTTGAAGTAAACCACTGGTTTTCAAGTTAAAGGCAATTTAATGTTCTGCCTAGAGCACATGCTAATGCATTTTACCAACCAGATGACAATACAGGGAATTAGTTTCATAATGTCTTGGGGTAGTCACTAGTTGTAGATGATTTAAAAACAAAATTAGAGTTTGTTTACCTAAAGTGTGGAGCAAACAGATTGCCTGGTGGATATTGTGAAATCCTACTTTGAAGTGGGTGTTCACATTATATATTTTGAGTTATCTTAATCATGATTCATAACTGCATTGAGCTTTAAATGAAATTGCAAACTAATTTAAATAAATTGATACATTTCCAAAAATAACCCCTGACTGCTATTTTAGAATATTCCTAGATGTCACAGAAAACCATTGGTTCTTTATTGGACAATTTTATTGGATGATTAAAGGTAGGGGATCTCTTTTGCATGCCTAAAAAATAACATTGCGAAAATACAATGACATTTAGAAGAAAATGCCATCTGGGAACCTTCAGCAAAATATAGGAGGTAAAAACTCAGTTTTAGTGGAATTATAGTGACCATTAGACTCTGATGTGAATTTTTTTCTCGCGAGGAAAAAATTCCTACCATAGAACGTACACCAAACGGCTATTGTTTATCTTTCACATTTTTCAAATTCTAGGTAATCACTGAGCCCCAGATTTCACAGACATGCCCTTCATCAATAGCCTAAGGGCATGGGTTATCTTTTCTTGTTCTGCGGGGATGTTTGCAAATGAGATCCACTGCCTTTGAAAGCCATCATACCCATTAACATTAAAAGTCAGTATGTAAGACATGTAAATCAGGGACTTACCAACTGATAAGATTAAGTGTTATATTTCATTTTAACAGGTTGGAAGTTTGTGTGGTCATTCACAGCCCATTAACTGCATCAGTTTCTCCCAGAATGGACGTGAGTTGGTAACCGTTAGTAATGATCATAAAGTCAAGGTAAGTAGTGGAAAAATAGTACAGTATCATAGGAAACTTAGTAGAGAATTTACACATGATTTATGAAACTAAGTGGCTCCGTAGTTACTACTGTATGCAGATAAATTTCTTTATTTAACTGGAATTTAAGATGGTTAGATCTGTTCATTTGTAACAAGTTTGACATTTAAAAATGAATTTACTATCCAATTAGAAATGTCTTTTAGTGCTGTGCATTCTATGTTAAGGTTCCGTGACACTTTCACTAGAATTTTCTATGATATTACACATTGAAATGATACTAGACATTACGTTATGAAATATACAATAAAAGTGAAATACCAATAGAAGGTAAATTTCCTACATCACAAAAAGGGCATGTACCATTATTGTCACTGGCATAACAAAACCTTGTATCTCAGTGTAGGGCAAGGACGACTTTTTTTTTGAGAACTGAATAGTTTTGTAGCGAGGAAGCCAGATATTTACTGTAAAAGTGGATATTATCGATTGGGTAATTTTTCGCGCTTGGCCACTTAAAATGTGTTTTGCGTGTTTTGATTCCGTGGAATCAAAGCATTAACTTCTGGAATGTATGGCAAGCAAAATATTTGTGTGCTTTCATTTACGCGCTAGTTTCTGGTTGTGCGAAATGCGTGAAAATTTCCACTTTTACAGTATACCGTCCAAGTCTCTCTTCTGCAGTCTAATAAAAAAGAAATCCATGGCATTGGTTACAGTGTGAATGTAAGCATGATTTTATTCCCCTCCTGAATAATTTTGAGATGAAATGTTTTGTCCATCCAGCAACAAATCTTTGATTTTTTCAGATGTGGTCCGGTAATCTAGGCAAACAGATGGCAACGTTTAAAAGTGAGAAGGAGACGGCATTTACTCAAGTCGCTCTCAACTCCGACGGGACCCTCCTGGCCACCGGGTGCCACTCCGGGGAGGTCAAGATCGTAGAGGTCATCAGCCGGACGGAGGTATACACCGGTCAGCGTCGGGAGTCCAGGGTCAGAGGCCTGGCCTGGTGCACGGTGCCCACCAACCGTAGCAACCTGATAGTGGGGTATGAAAGTGGCCATGTGGAGGTAAGTTTTCATTGCTTGGAAAAAAATTTTTTGTAGAAATACGGGGTAGTGGAACTCTTGTGGTTTTAATTATGGAGAGTTGGTTGTTATAGATTTCTTAGGAAGCAATTTCATTTCAAAGCTAGCAATAGGTTATACCCAAAATTATTTGTATTTTTGAAAATATTTTAATCATATTTACCTGTTTATCAAGTACAAATCTTGTACTTATGTGTTGTGAAGCACATGTATTCTGAACTGAGAAGATTAATGTGTACTTCATTATGAACAATGATGATATTGTCTACAACCTGTCCACCTATTTTGTAATGTATTTTGGAAGGTATGATATTGTGACAGAAATTACGATCTTAGAAATTCAACTTAAGGGAGTACCAGATAGATTTGATATAAGGTGACCAACATGAATTATGTTTTTGTTCCTCCTGAAAGTTTGATAAATTCAAGGAAGTGTATTTCTGTAAGTTATAATTTCTCAATTCAAAGATTGAAAGCATTAGGCCACTTTATTAACAGTTAATCAAGAAAAGAAAGAAAGAAAGGAAGGCACATCATTCAACATCAAACTTTTTTATTTGTTAAAAAAGTTATTACACAGAGACAATATGTTGTGGTATTTTGCAAGTTTTAAGTTCATGTTTGCTTGCATTATTTTCCTTTTGATTTGTACAGATCTTGTGTGACCTGGCATCAGACAATTCCTTCATTCAACATCAAACTTTTTTATTTGTTAAAGAAGTTATTACACAGAGACAATATGTTGTGGTATTTTGCAAGTTTTAAGTTCATGTTTGCTTGCATTATTTTCCTTTTGATTTGTACAGATCTTGTGTGACCTAGCATCAGACAATTCCTTCACCGTGTCCCTGAAGAGTCGTCATTCGCCGGTGACATGCGTGGCCTTCTCCCCCAAGAGTCACTGTGCTGTGGCGTGCTACGAAGACATGACTATCCAGATCTGGCAGAGACCAGAAGAAGTCGAAAAAGGAAACAAACGGAACATGTACGAAGATTAAGATAAAGATTTGACTCATTTCAGTAGAGTAGTAGTGCTCAATGTCAATTTTTCGCAATTCATTTGAACATTTAAAAAAAGAATTTTTTATTATCCATCTGTGTTAAATTTTCACCGTTTAATGATAGAATTTTATTTGGTTTCTTGTTCTATTTCACCTACAAATTGTTCCATGAAATCAAATCATTGTGGTGGATTGACTCATACAAGTGTTTTATTGTTGGCTATCCTTAATCTCCCATTTTCACACCTTAAATACTTGCAGCAGTTTACTATAAAATCAGCAGTATGTGTTGTATACAATCACCAACCATATTTAATGTTAGTTATTGAAGAAATTATTTTTTGATATATATTATATGTACTGTACAATCATATATTACCATAAGATATGAAACATGAGTCAAAATTTTAGTGCATTAGTAATTACATCTTGCTCACTATATTGTATATGGAATGGTATGATATCACTGACAGCTTTAAAGTGGTATTTTACATATTGAATATTTGGAGGTGATTTTATTTTTGCACATTTCATGAATAAACAACCACAAAAATGTTCACTTCCTGATGTACCGAAACAAAGTGAAGGAAAACACAGTAAAATCATGAAAAATAAACTCTTGTGATTTGACACAAAACGCGAAATATGGCACATACAGTAGTTACTTTGTATTTACAAAATGAGTCGTGATGAAGGAACACCTTTTGTATTACCAACTCATATTTGTTTTTGTCAAGTTCCTGTTCTTGCCGCCAGCTGTCTTTTCTTTTTTACTACCCCTACTACAAGTTTTTGAAAATGATTTATTTACTTTTGCTCCCTATATTTCTTCACATCATGTAGGGTTGAGCCCAATGCCATCCTCCATCCCAGCTGTAATGGTCAAATCACCTGCTGTGCTTTTGATCCCAGTGGTACCAAACTCCTTGTTGGTACGAGAGATGCGGTAAGTCTGTCAAATTGTCTGAACTGAATTAAATGTCTGTTGGAATATACCAGTTGCAATACACTACAATTGTATTTTCCATAGGGTATATGATGTCAATTGATAATATGTTGTTTGACAATGTTTAGTATCAGATTAAAATGAACTTCAATCTATTTTGGGACACACTGTGATGGGTCAGTGAGTTGACAAAAATAGTAAATCAGGGCAGGTGTTATTATCAGTCTCATTACGGCTTATTATCAGTCTCAGGCCGTAATGATGGTTACATGTATCTGCATTTTCAGGAGAACAAAAAAAAACCCAAATAGATTAAAACAATAACAGCAACCAAACCAGAAACAAACACCTGCAAGTCAATCCTGAAGTGAATCTATATACCACTGATAACTATATGTAGTCACCTGTACTTATGTCTGATACACTACATGGAAGAATTATATCTGCTAACAAATACATACAAATGCATATACGTATTATCATTATATTCAAATATATTCATATAGGTGACATATTATTTTTAATCTTTTTGAAAACATTCATGCAATTAAATTAAATTTCATCACTAAGATTTATACCAACAAGGTTATACTACCCCATTTCCATTCTATTTTGTTCACTTGGTAATATGTGATAGGATGTTAATGGAGTCATGAACCTTGTAGTATCATGATTTTATTGATTTTTTTGTATTTACAATACTTAATAAGGATTTCCATAATACAGTTGTTGCAATTTTCATTATCATTCCAATTCAAATGATTATCATTTTTTTCTTCTGTCTATCTATAGTTGATGTTTGTATACAGCGTCAAGAATATGGCCAAGAAAGGTAAAACAGACCCTGAGATGAAACTCCATAACTGCCACAAGGATTGGATCAGTTCATGCGCTTGGTCTGAAAATGCCAACATCGTGGTAAGAAATTTGTGTGGTTGACTTGTGATATACATCTATTTTACCTAAGATATGCATAGTTGTTTGTTTTTACAAACTTGTTGTTTTGATTTGTGAGATTGAAATACATGGAGTGTTCATCTTCTTTTGACAATCTGCATTGCTTTAATAGATTTGTAAAATATTTGTTAATTTCAAGAAGGATGTGTTGTTCTCGTGGTTGATGTTTAGTCATTACTGTTAATTGTGAAAGAGTATTACCTAATGATATTACACTTGTAATGAAATATAATTTACAAATGATTAGTAATGTTCCAATAGTTGCTTCAACCAGCCCCCCCCCCCACCCCACACACACACTGACAAGAGCCTATCGCCTGTTTTTGTCTCGTCTTATAATGTTTGTAGTTGCAGTAAATCTGTTTGAAACTGAAAATGTTCAGCTATCCGTGAATCCTCAAAATCTAATTTGACACTTATGCAATACCCCAATAAAGAGATTAATTCCATAAGAGTGATTGTTGATATACATTCTAATTGT
Source organism: Eucidaris tribuloides (assembly GCA_001188425.1). Lineage (NCBI taxonomy): Eukaryota > Metazoa > Echinodermata > Echinoidea > Cidaroida > Cidaridae > Eucidaris > Eucidaris tribuloides. The sequence continues at coordinate 67,272 of JZLH01S0007293.1, forward strand.
GTCATTTGTGTGATTTTTTTTTACAGGCTACTGGGTCCAATGACTCCACCATCAAACTATGGGATATAAAGGCTGGTAAAGAGAAGGCACAGTTCACTGGGCACAATGCTGCTGTCTACTCTGTTGCATTCTCTGTAAGTAACTGTTTCAGATAAGGAAGTTGTTCTTGAATGTAATGTTAATTGTCCCATTTTTCATAATTTCTTACTACTTCCAGAGATCATAGTCTCCACCAAAATGTTCATCAAATATATGATTTAACACTGTGTTTATTTTATTTGCATACCCAACAATGAGTTCAGTCATAATTGAAAGATTCATATAAATCATTGCCTCATTCAAAATCTTGGAGCAGAAATGTTAAGTGGTTTTTTTTTTTGGAGAAAATGAAAACCATTACTAAAACTTGAATTAAATTAAACAATGTACAATGAATTTGAGTCTTACACTACTGTCACACCAATCTCAAGCAGATGATATTAATGTATCATCTAGTGAAAACAGAATACCCAATGATCAAAGCTTACCAGGTCATTAAAATCTACATCAGTAAACGTAGACCAATGACTACTGTGTATCAAGTAGCATTACTATACATATTAAATATCACTCATAAAATTTAATGCATCCCAATAGTTGACTGAAAATCCTGAGTAGAAACATTCGGAAGTGAGATTAGATTCAGATTTGACTGATGTGTTCAATTTTTGTACATAATATCTTTCAGCATGGCTGTGTTGTGTCTGGTTGTCTGGATGCATCAGTCAAGATTTGGTCTCATCGTGGAGTGGAGATCACCACGCTGTACGGACACACCAAGAAGGTCAACGCAGTGGACATCTTTGTGCCTTCTATAGGTGAAGCTGGTTAGTATCAAATCATGTCAAATCATCATATGTTTATAACTCATTTATGTAAATTTAATAATAAAATATAATATTGCAGGTCAGTAATAATAAATAATAAATAAATAGATAAATGAATAAATAAATAAATAAATAAGTAAATAAATAATCAAGAGTGACATTAAGATCTTAAGTAAATGTATAAATAAATAAATGGATAAGTAAGTAAAATAAATAAGTAAGGTTCAGTAAGTAAGTAAGTAAGTGAGTAAGTAAGTGAGTAAGTAAGTAAGTAAGTAAGTAAGTAAGTAAGTAAGTAAGTAAGTAAGTAAGTAAGTAAGTAAGTAAGTAAGTAAGTAAAGTAATATAAATCTTGAGTTTTATAACCATAACATATCTCCTCCCTTTACTTGCAACCCTTTCTTCCTACAAAAAACAAAACAAAAAAACATGAAATAAGGGCTGAAAAAAAAGTCTTTGCTGTTTTGTGCTGTTTGGAGAATTACTCTATGAATAAAGGTGGAAGGTGGTGGAGGTTTGAAGGTCTGTCTACTTGTGTTTTATATTTTCTTCTAATTTTTGAAGGCCTAGTACCATACTAAATATAATTCTCATATCATCCTATCATTACCAGATGATGAAGAAGATATTGACATTGACAACGACGATGAAGATCAGAGAAACGTCAGCAGCTGGGCAGACATGATGGCCGAGGACGAGTGGAAAGAGCGCCACCAGAAGAAGAAACTGGACAAGGTGCCAAAGGTCAAACTGGAAGACGTCATCGTCGCGACGGCCAGCGACGATGGTACATCCCAAGTCTGGAAACCATTGCAGGTGGGTAACGATATCACAAAATATGATTTTGATGAATAACACTGACTTGACCGTGTCGCAGTGTGATGCGGATTTATCTTAACCTTCTTGAGCACTGTTGCAAGAAAAGTCTATAAACTTTGCATGATATACACTGTATAGTGAAGGTATGGTATGGAAAAGGTTAAATGTAATAGTACTACTATTAAGGTGGGTTGAGTGAAGGGCATTGAGTTTGTAAACATATGTGGTGATTTTTGCGACATAATCATTGTGCAAATGCGCAAAAAGTGAAAATATTTTCAATATGCAAGTATGCCACTATCTCAAAGAATTACAACATAGTCCGTAAATAAATAAATTCTTTTTAGTCCTTTACTTCCTAAGCAGCTCTTGCAATCAAAGGGGCTGTTGGGCATGCCTGAGGCATTTCATGATTGCATGCAACCTGTAAACAAATTAAAATTGATTATGTACTTCAATATTAGTTTATTTGCTTGATTTTAAAAAGTATATATATATATGCTGTCACAATAATTAAAAGGTTCACTTGTTTAAAAGCCTGTTGGTCTCAAAGTTGACCTTTAGATATAACCTTTAAACAAATGAACTTTCAGATTATTGTTATGGTAAACATTGGCTTTCCATATGAAAAGACCAAAGGAGTGAAGATCAAATTTTGTCAATTTCATCTTGATATATTTCAGAACAAATGGTTACATTAATTAAACAAAATTGAACAATAATGAAATTGGGCTTTTATTCCTAGGTTGCTGATTGGGCGTCTCTTGTAGGCGACAATAAGGAGAATTATGGTTACCATGGTAACAATCATGTGAGTCGCAACCACAATTAGTGCATGATGAAGACAGCAATTATTTGGAATGCAATTATACTCACTGGCTGGGAGGAAACAATATATGTTTTGTCTCTGTGATATAGTGTTTTGATTGTTGTTAGCATATGCTGTGATCATAAGAGTGTTAACATTAAATTGCATCTAATTGAAAAAAATTGTTAGCTTATTTCACATGAAATCAAAGTGTTGTGATCTATTTAGATTCTTCTCTCAGTTTTTCAAGTACAAATATCAAGTTAGCCTATGGGTCTCAAGTTAGAGACAAATTAATGTTAATGCACTTCTCAGAACATATGCTAATGCTGTTTTACCAGCCAGGAGACGATTTTTGGTTAATTTTTTGATATATCAGCTATATATGATCTGCTTTATCAAAGGGGACACAGGTTATTGGGTTGATAAAGTTAGGAAAAATGTACAAAAAAATTATTTTGCCATGTGGCATGATGAAATGTGAATTACATATAAATTTTACATCACTGTGTGTTCACCACAAAAAGGTGGGTGTGTCCCTTCAATGCAGCAGATCGTGTATATTAAATGATTTGTTCCTATAGTATTGTTGTAGTTTTACTTTATACCCATCATCTGCGACGTATCTTGCATGATGGCCATTGCCTAAGTTGCATGCTCACTCTCCAGCTGCTAATCCATTCAGGCTTACTAAGGCACCTCACATCAGCACAACCCTGGTTGATATATTATGAATGTATGTTCATCTTAGTCTTCATTCTGAAACAAATAGAAATTTGGGTAATACTGAAATAAAAAGAAGTAGAAATCATAGTACTTGTAGTTCAAATAGTATCACTAGCAGCAACAGAAGCAGAAGTAGAAACACTAATGGTGGTATTAAAATTAGTATTGGTAGCAAAAGTAGAATAGGTATGCAAGTCTGTAGCACGTTACAATGTGTGATGCTGATTTTTACAATAATGTAGATTGTAATTGCTTGGTCATCAAATTTTTAAGTTTGTAAGATTATCCCAAAGATATTTCCCATATAATAGGATATCAGACATGGAATGCCCTAGCTATCAAGGAATAGCTTCCATGTTGAGGAATCTGTCCCATGGATATGGAATGTCCTTCATATTAAGAAATTTACCGCACATCAGGGAATGTATATCAAAAAATTTCAACACTAAGCAAATTCTCCCCATAATAATACACTGTCCAAATGGAATCTCCACTGTATCAAAGTACAGGTGATTCCGCATAACTCGACGTCGCACAAATTGATTTATCGTCTATGTCGAATAATTTTGACAGTCCCAATTTGCTCTGTGCTTTTTCAATGGGAAGTTTTTTGTGTAAGTTGATTTTTTTATCAAATTTTTCCTATCTCGAACATATTTTCAAGTCCCAAAAGGAGCAAACGTGTTAAATCATTCGTCGAAGTGGCCATAACTGTCATTCTTGATGGTCTTAATGGGTTGACCTTTTGATCGCTGCCTGTCAGCATGACCATAATGATGTCATAAATTTCCCATTCCTTCTCTGCCTTTCTCATTTCTCCCCATACATTGGTACAGTTTTGACAGCCTCCAATTCCCTATACATGTTTCCTTCATCTCTAACTTAGAATTGTATACAAAACTGTAACTCGAATATCGTCTAAGTCGACATGATTTGTGCAGTCCCCAGTGATTCGACTTACGCAAAGTTTACTGTATGTTTTGCTGCACATACAATCAAACGTGCTGTAGCACCACCTCTGTATAGCAGACAATCTGTGTATAGTGGCTGCTAAAATATTCCTGTGGAGACAGATTATGTTTTTTGAAAAACATGTCTATAGCAACCACCTGTCTATAAAGGCCATACTTTTGTTTCCATAGGGTGTCCATTATAGATGCGTTTTACTGTTATAAACAGGAGTTAGGTGTACCACCACTGCAAACGTAAAAAGCGTATTTGTTTCATGAAAAACATTAGTGCCTGTCACATAGTTAGGCTGGTTTGTGATCTGTCCTGAATTTGTTTATGATACATTTATATTCATCTACTGAAACCATGTTACCATTGTTTGAAGTAGCTTTTCATACAATATGCTGTTTACCATATGCATATTATTTCTCAATTGCAGGGTAACGAGCTCACAACACTGATTGGTCATTCAGATAGAGTCCTCAGTGTTGCCATGGCAACCAACGGTCAACTCGTGACCACGTCCATGGATCGCACAGTGAAAGTCTGGACACCAAAGGTAAGGAATTTCTTGAGAAAGAAATCCCCATTGTTATGGATTTATATCTTTGTGCGCTGGACCGTGAAACCCCTGCTTGCGGGATTATTTTCAAAGAGCGCTCAGTAACGGGAATGGAAATTGAATGACTGACTTCAACTAGCTATAACTTTTCACAACGTTTTAAGGAAAAAATGTTGTACAGCGAAGTTGAAGTACATTTTGCAGACCTTCTGATTGCATATATACGTCTGGATTTTGTAGAATAATGCCTAATTGCAACCAATATACAAGAAGTTCTAAGCTTCCTGCTTGATAATATACAAATCCATTCAAATAATACAAGAGGGTAAACCACAAGCTTCATATAAAAACCTGATTTGTCACAAGTTCATGAAAAAGAGATGAGTCACCAAAAGTCAATGAATAAAGATAATGCAGAGATTATCCGTGAAAAGCACGTCTTTTTGTAATTGACTTTGCCAGTTTTTTTCAAAGTTCACTTGCGTCTAATCCAGCATCCTATTGTATCACGGGACCTTGATTGTATTTATCGATTTTTCTGGTTCTTTTAGAATCTTACATAATACCCCGTACTTGAGGAATGTAAACAATGTACAAAGCGAATACCGCTACCACCGGGAAAATCAGTATAAATCGGGTGAATACAATCATTTCTACGTTTGAGCGTGAAATGCGATTTTCGCACGCTGCCGGGAGTGCATGAGTGCGAATTACGCATGTAAAGAGTTAACCCTATATTAAAGGGACGCGCTGCTCGTAATCCATGTACGTTTATTTACTTTCCGCTTGCCCCTATTGCAAGGCAGAGCGTAACACTGAACTCTATGCTACGTAGTGTAGAGTTCAGTGGTGCGTAACAACAATCGTGGAGCTGCGAACAGAATAGCCGTTGAGGGTCAGTTGGGCTTAGTTCGCCTTTCTTCGGGTGAATACGTACTGCATAGGGAATTGCACACAATTCGTGCGCGCTCGCTTTCCGAAAGTATACGGGCGTTCCCGAATATTACCCGAGTCGGGCCAGGACCAAACGCCCACGACTTGCGACTTTACGGTCCCTTTAACTGGGGGGGGGGGGTCAATTTGAACCCCCCTCGACAAATTTCGCGACTATGCCGCCGCGCAAAAATTTTTGATCGCGTCGCTCACTGACTTTTTACTTTCAAGTCTTGCGCATCTTTTGAGACCGTTTTCGCGAAAATCGGACGTACCGTTGCGACGCTGCGAGACTTTTTATACATGCATGTCAACCCCAAAATCGCTCAAAAACATGATTTCGTGTACAAAATCAATGGAAATTGTGTTTTCAGCCAAAAATCATAAATGTATGCTTATTTTTGCTTTTACTGGTTGAAATGATTTAATTTTATGCTGTTTATGATTGCAAACGTGTCCCCAACAAATTTCATCGAAAAAACAATAGAAAACAAAAGGTCGAAAAAACAAAGAAATACATAAGAAATTCACAAAACAATAAAATACATAAGAAATTAATTCCAATTTGGCACATTTTTTTGTAGATGATTGTGAGAAATGTCAGAACGAATATTTTCACCAAAAATTAGTATTCTACTAGCTATTGGAAGTGAGTTATAGGCAAAAACAAAATTTCATGCACTTATTTGCATAATTAATTACTTAGAAAATAGAAAAAATTAATTTTTTGAAAATTTTACTATACAGTCGTGTAGTTTACATCCGGTTTTGCTCGCATGCAAATTTTCACGGCGATCGCGTGATCGGCGGCCGAGATCTGAAGGGGGGGTCAAATTGACCCCCCCCCCCCAGTAAAAACCGGGTCTGAAATAGCCCAGTTAAAATAGGGTTAAAGCAGCCACGTTTATACATGTAGTTCTTTTTAACATGTAGTATTATTGAAATACAACATTTTGTCACCTCAGTAACGATTTATCTCCACCAATTATTTCCTAGAGATTTTTTTCCTCATTCTTTAATTGTGCCCCTTTGACAATGTACAAGTCAAGAAATTAGCTTTTAACCTTTGGAATTGTTTGCCTTCTTTTTTCCACCAGCTCTCCCCCGACTCCATCCATGTTGTTGCCCACAATGCTGAGGTCACTTCAGTCACTCTGTCTCCAAAGACAAACTTTGCCATCACGACTAGCAGGTAAGAGTAAGATGGCTACCTGGATATTGATACATTGACTGACATGTTACAAGGAAATTGACCGGTACATTATTTGAATGAATCATATCTTCATTAGCTCTTAGCAGCACAGAATTATTTCACTTTAAAAGGATTGTGTGAAAATGTTTTAAAAGAGGCCTCTGGTAAAAATGACTCTAAAAAGGGGACAATGAGGTAGATAACTTTTGACTTTGACCATTAGTTGGGAGAAAACAATACTTTAATGGAAGAGATGACTGCTATAAAGTGGGAGAACAGGAGAATGTGCAACTTAAGTGGGAGAATGGCAGATTTGGGAAAACTGGCTCCAAAATGGGAGAGTTGGGTTTCTTGACTTTTAGGTGTTTTGTTGAACTCACCCTCTCTGGGATCAGGGAAATGCCAGCAAAACTAGTGATGTATTAGAAGACATTATGTCAACTGTAGACAAAAGAGAAGTACTCTATTCATCTTGTCAAACATCTACCAGTGACTGGTTTTACCATACTTGATTTTCCCCCACAGATTGTACTCTTGGAATAAACTATTCAAGAACAGTGATTTATCATGATGACATTTGATCATAAATATTTTGGTAGTGACAGTATTATTGTCAAACCTTTATTTGCTCATGGCTGTTATAAATTTTCATCCATTTCAATGTTGTTGTTCAGCTCAAACATCCAAAATCAACTTTTTTTCTTCCTTTTTTTTTTTGAGTTTACACATCTTGTACAATACCATTAAACCTCTTCTTTTGATCTCCTGTAGGGATGGCAGTGCCTGCCTGTGGCGTGTCGCAAGTTCTGAATCTGTATGGCGAGATGAACCAAGTCTTACTCTCCTTACATCATGGAAGGTGTGTATTCATTTAAAACCCCTGGCTAACATTTACCACAGTTAAAAAAATGTGAGCTACATAATCCTCCATGCTCAAGGTGTCTTGATAAGGTCTAAAAATGAAGCCCTGAGAAAAATTGTATTTCAAAATGATGATTTAGTGCTCTAAATAAAGTGAAAATCTACAAGCATTCAAATTGACCGGATTCACCTGCCCATTTCCTCCCATAGACTTACTGTGTGCAGATCTAGGCTATTTTATCATCCACTGGAGTAAAATTTGTTTATTCATGCATACCTTGCCATTGGCAGCATAACTTTTCAAACTTTAGTATTCTATGGTGTTTATTTGTCCATTTGAACACTACTACATGTATGTAGCTCAGATATCAAAGTTTGACAATTTTTAAACTGAAGCTCCACAATGTTAGCCTATCACTTTAACCCTAAGTAGACTGGGGGGGGGGAGGGGGGGGATTCCGCCCCTCTAGACAAATTTCACAAATACTTTTCAATGCATGGAGATTTTGTACTGAGATTTAATGACATTTTCCTTTGAAATCTTGCATAACTTTTGACACCTAATTTGCACACTCGGTGTGTTCCGTTAAGAGGTTACATTACTTATTCCTTTTTGTACAAATCGTATATATATATTGATGGAACAAGATAATATTTGGGGAAATTCATTGATTTCACATTGAAGAGGTGCAACAAGCTGTATTTTAAGCAGTATAAATACAATTTGAATATGTTAGTAAAAATGTATATTTGTAGATAGTGTCACTACAGTGTGTCTCAAAAAAAATTGTGCAAGTGAAAACCACCCTCTTTGACAATTAGAAAATGCTCGTGTGACATGATGCTTACATCAACTTCAATAGCATAGTCTTAGCTATTAAATACCATTAGTTTTGTTCAATTTGCTTGTTTTAATCATGAGATATGTTTATTTAAACATGAAAGGGTAAAATCACAATTGTGCCACTTTCACTACAAACCATTGTGAAAGTAACACAATTGTGATTCCACCCTTTAGTTCTTTACAAGATATCTCGAGATTAAAACAAGCAAATTGGACGAAACAAACGGCATATAAAAGCTATGATGTTGCCTTTAACGATGATTTAAAGGTCATGTCACAAAAGTATTTTCTAATTGTAAAAGAGGGCTCTTTTTACTTGCACAATTTTTTGAGACATGCTGCAGCACGTATCAAAAAATTGTACAAGTGAAAAGCGCCCTCTTTGATAGTTAGAACATACTGCTGTGACACATGCTCAGGTCAACATCAAGGGCAAAGTTTTAGCCTTCAAATGCTGTTTGTTCTGTTCAAATTGCTAGTTTTAATCTCCAGATATCTTGTAAACAACAAAAGGTTGGAATCACAATTGTGTCACTTTTACAAAAAGAGAGCCTGATGCTATCATTGACTGCAGTAAAAGTGGCACATTGGTGATTTTACCTTTTCGTTGTTAACTGAACATATCTCTGGATTAAATCAAGCAAACTTAACAGAATAAACGGTATTTGAAACTAAGACTATGTTCTTGTTGGTGATGTAAGCATCATGTCACAAAAATGTTTTTCTTATTACCAAAAAGGGCGCTTTTCACTTGCACAATTATTTTTGAGACACACTGTAGATGCAAGATATGTGTAGTGAGTTAGAAATGATCAGGTATAAAGATTGGAGATAAGGTTGATGGAAATTTCTTGTTTTGGTCTTTTTTTTCCCCTTTGCTTCCCAGGCTTCTGAAAGTTCTGTGAATGCAGCATGTTTCGTTGGCAACCACAAATCCTTCGTCCTGGGAGGGGATGACAGCAAGCTAACGGTGTGGAAGATTCAAGAGTTGAAGGATAACAAGGGGACATTCACGGCCAGGTATGAACAAAAATAATTCTTGCTTCTGGTACTGTAAATGTGGAATATTGAAGGAATGAATGTGTAAATGAAAACATGAATATTTGGTTGGGGGGGGGGGGTCGGGGGGTTGCTTTTCTTGTTTGGTATTTATACTTGGTTTGCACAGTGTGTGCAAGTGTGGCTAGTTAATGAGATAGCATGAGCCTTTTGACTTTTGTCTTCCTTAGGCAGGAGAAAACAAAATTTTCATGGGGGAGTTCAACGCTAAGAGGAAGAATGGGAGATTTGGGGAAATCGGCCCGAAAATGGGAGGATGGAATCCCGGGGGGGGCGGCACTAGTTAAATTGTGTGATACGTATGGCCGCGTAGAGACCCCATTTCAGCACCAAATTTCCGTTCCAGAGCATCTCAATTTCAATGTCACAGAAAAATGTTCATTTTCCAGTTCCAGAGACCCGACTCCCCAAATTTGCCGTTTTGCTTCTAATTTTTCCACCGGCTGCGCCGGCAAAGCGGCGCGGCCGAGCCAGAAATTGCCTTTCAGCACGGCGCGCCAACGGCACGCCGGAAATTTCGCCGCGGATGCAGTTCACAGAGCATACGCATTTGAGGTTTCGTAGAGCGCTTAGCACAGTTCCAGAGACCCCGCATTTTTCGCTAAGCCCGTTCCAGAGCCCCCGATTTTCGATTTCGGTGCGGCACATAGGTATCACTTTGTATGTCGAGTCGCCCCCCCCACCCCCGGGGATGGGATCTCTGATTTAAAGGTGTTTTGTTGAACTCACCCTCTATAGGATTGGGAAACTACCAGCAAACTTAGTGAGTGATGTTTCAGACATCGTTGTGCGAACTGTAGACAAAAGAGAACAGTATTCAAACATCTTTTCAATCTGAAATATTGTATGCATGATCTGGTTTATTAATCCTATTTGATTTATTCATACTTACCCCCCCAAAAAAAAAAAAAAAACCAAAACCCCCCCAAAACAGATAAACAAAATGCATTCAATTCATTGTCTGGCAAAGTAGACAATTATGAATTAGCCACCTCCCACTTTTTGATGTCGACTCAGGTCAATGTGGGATTATTTGTAAGTAATAACCTAGTTACTATTCCCAGAGGGGAGTGCATGATCAAAACAATTACATCAGATGGAAACCATTCAACCATTTTGGAGGGAGGGCATGGTAGCAGTTCATGTCCACCACCTGGAACCTTGTACTTTAAACAGGTAGAAAAACAAGAGCAGAAGAAAAAATGATAGGGTGGTATACTTTAAAGGGAAATGACAGGATTGGAAGCAGTCTTAAATTTTCAATAAAATCATTCTATAATCAAGTACAATGTTAAAAGGTTTTTAATGTGAAAAGTCTGTGGTCAACTGTTTCCTGATTGTTATACAGTCAGTATCAGAAATCACTGTCACAGACAAATTTGCTATATAGCTTTTCATGAGCTCAATTTCTATTATGGACAAACACTTCTTCAAAATTGTTATATATGCATGCTTGTTTCTCCTCAGGTAAACAAATTCAAAATAATGTCAAGTCAAGACAACAGAATTTACGTATAAATTGATGTCTCCAATACATGTAATATGCACAAGTTGTTAGTCTTGTTCAGTGTTTGTAATGTTCTTTATTCTTGCCAAGATTTCCAGGTCATGATTTGAATTGGTTCCATTTTTCTTCCTCACCATCCAGCAAGGTGAGGACCAACCCGCTGTGGGAGAGGTACTCCAACACCACTATGGATAACCCCGTCACCTCCCTGCTGTATGTGGCCTCTCAAGACGTCCTTCACGTTGGGACATGGAATGGAGTCGTAACCATGAACAACTTCATGAGTGGGAAGCCCAAGCGAATCACCAACAAGTGAGTATGCCAGAGAGGAATGCCATTCCTGGTAGAAAATAAATGGTCGGAATGGTAGAAATATTTGATCTGACCATCCATTTTTGTGGTTTTTATTGATATGTCTAAATTTACCTACAATATACCTACCTACCTAGTTAGCTTGCAATCTACCAACATACCTACCTATCTATCTATCTATCAATCTATCCTATCTATCTATCTGTCTATCTATCTATCTATCTATCTATCTATCTATCTATCTATCTATCTATCTGTCTATATATCAGTCTATCTATCTATCTATCTATCTATCTATCTATCTATCTATCTATCTATCTATCTCTCTCTCTCTCTTCTATCTGTTTGTCTATATATTTATTTATTAATCCAATTATGTGTGTACAGTATGCATGTCTGTATGTATGAATGTATGTACATGTATGTATACATAGTGTTGCACGACTTCAGCATTTTAGAGAGTCGACTAGTCGCCCACCAATAGTCGCGACTCCGACTATTAGTTGACTATCGGTGTTCAACGTCATAGCGTGTTCAAGATTGGTGGTGTAGGTGCATGGGTGTCGCAGTCGGAGTCGCAGTGCGTTAAACGTATACGGCAACACATGTATGATAGCATTGCACAATTATAGGCTGATCCAAGTACATTTTGGCAGTTCTGTTTGATTTGCGATCGAAGAGAGAGAGAGGGGATTCATTTCTGCCACAAAATGGTAGATAAATGACTGTTAGTTCTGTTCAATTTTTATGTCTTTTGACTCAGTGTTTAATACAAATTAACATGTGATAAACAGTCGACTATTGCGATCCGATAGTCGGAGTCGCGACTCCGCGCAAGCCGTCACAACTACGACTTTTCGCGACTTAGTCGTGCAACACTAGTATACATGTGTATATGTATGTATATTTCTATCCATCTGCCTCATTCTATCCATCTGTATACCATATAACTAGCCTTGAAGGTATCAAAGATGTCATGCAGTGGGGCCAGCTATGGTGCTGTAAAGCTATTAAAATGATGAACAATGAAAATTGGGTGTAGAAATGTATGGATCTACAAATGGAAGGATGTGCTGTAACAGAGGAAGACCCGTAAGATTTGGGATCAGCTCATCTGGGGCCGATCTACATGACAGCTCCAAGTCCAGGGCAGGACCTTGTAGTCTGGAAGACTGCCATTAGTAAACCCAATCTGAGCAGGTCTGGCCCGTGTTTGTATGGAAAGGAGATGCTAAATGATGACAAAAAAAGGCAAATTTGTTACTTTTCCCTTCTCTTTGTTCCTCACACAGGCTTACTGACTGGGTCCTGGATCTCTATGTACCTTCAGCTGGAAAGAACATCCTTGCTGCTTCATTGGCTAATGGCACAGTGGTCATGCGCAAAGAGGTAAGTAGCCATTGGGGAAGAGAATACAGCAGATTCGTAGTGTAGATCTGTACAGTCTGAATTGTAGCTACCACTGTCACATTAAATATGGGGTTAACAGGGGCAACATAGGAAGGTTAACTGTGTAATAATAGTGACATATCAATTTCTTAAGCACAACTTATGAAAAGATTCTCCAAAGTTGGCAGATGACTTCAAGATAACCACAAGAATCTCAGAATATCTGTAGAAAAAAAACAAGAAAAAAAAACCTTGCCATATGGGTCCCATGTCTAGAATTGGTGGAAATGTCTAAAATTCCAATAATTTTGTTTTTATGCCTCCACAGAAAAAGTCTCGAGGGGGCATGAAGAATTGCCCCTGTCTTTTTCCGTCTCTTTGTCTGTCCTTCCTTCTGTCCGTCTGTCCCCCTAATTGGTTTCCGTGTGGTAACTTCAAAAACATTTGACGGATTTGAAGAATTTTTGGTATGTAGGTAGATCATACTGAAATACAGGTCAATTTTGAATTCGGGGTCTGCAGGTCAAAGGTCACAGCTAATGATATATACAAATTGTTTTCCGGACGATAACTTAATAAATATGTGATGGATTATAACAATTTTTGGTGTGTAGGTAGATGACACTAAAATATAGGCCAAGTTCAAATTCAGAATCTGCTGGTCTATGGTCAAAGGTCACAGCTCATGCAAATTGGTTTCCACATTCATAACCCAATAAGAAATGCTTACTGATTGCGTTAAGCGGGGGCATCGGTGTCCTGTGGACACAGCAAATTTCTAGTTTTGATTTGTGTATTATTTACAAAGTACACGACCATGTTATTGTAAACCTTGGTTTCATTCCCATCATCTTTCAACAGAAAGAGGAATCTGTGTTTGTGATCCCAAGATCAGTCTCTGATTCGGACATCCCATGGCAGCACTGTCTAATGGAATGTGGCAATAGTCCTCTACTTACCGGCAACTCACACGGAATGCTGACATTCCTAGAAGATACCGACCAAGTCAACAGGGAACAAAAGGTGGGTGATATTTTTTTTTGAGAAACATGACATCACATGATAAAACCAGTGCAAATAGTAATTACAAACTGGCTTATAAAAGGTAAATGACATGATTGGGGGTAGTCCTCAACTTGGGCTGAAACTACTCTAGAATCAAGTAAACTATGCCAGGATTCTCCTGTGAAAATCTTGTAGTCAAACGTTGACTCATTCTAAAATAAACAATGTCAATATCACTCATAGCATGGAAACCTGCTGTGTGGCTCTCTATGGGGCTTATTTTTATTGTCTTCGGAAAAAATTAAGATACACCTATGTTTATGCTTGATTCTCCTTAAGTAAACAAATTACAGACAAATCCTCCCAGGTGGGAGATCCACTCCTGCTAGTGTATAGTTGGTATATATTTCAAACTCATTTGGTTATTGAGGCATTTTCAAGTGTACCCAATCATGTCACTAACCTTTAACTTGGAGTGATACTACTGTGTGGATGACCACATTCAATACAGATTTTATCACATCCACATGGGATTTAAAACGGTAATCATGTGCAGTTGAAAATAATGTGACCCAACCAATATGGAAGATAATAAAACAATACAACAATAAATTTTACACAGTAGGTATGACAGTTTGCTGGTAGTCGAAACAATACACTAGGTGGGAGGAAAAGGATAATTTAACAAGAGTTTGAATCCACGGGAACATGACATGAAATATTGCTACATTTAATACAAGATTTTAAATGCGCATTGCAACACAAGTATCCTCAAAATGCTTGGAGCATTGTTAAAATTTTAGTTTGATTTTTTGACAGAAGTATAATGAAATCACTTAGGGAATAGGTAAGATTTATTAAAGCAAAGATTTCAAAGTTATTGGTTCTGCAGGATGTGTGACAAGTATTCTAAAATATTGTTACAGAAAAAAAAAATCAGTGTTACCATAAGAGGCATATACAGTGTGACCTCTTTTAACCAATCCTTGTTTTTAAAGATACTCTATAACATTGTGAATGTCCCTTTTACAAATTTTCAAATTTTGATATGTGTCCTCCATGATAGTGTCTGAATGGACAAATAAACACCCTAGAACACAAAATTTAGGACAGTTCTGCTGTCACTAGTAAAATATGTACAAATAAATATGGGTTTATGAATTATTGTCCTATGGATAAAAATTCCCAGACATGGTAATCTATGGGGGAAAACTGGAATGGGCTCAATGATTTTCACTTTTTAAAAAGACATAGTGATCGTTTTGAAATGGAATTTTTTCAGGGCTTCACTTTTAGACATTATCAGAGACACTGGTAGCATGGGGAATCATGTAGCTCAGATTTCTTAAACTGGGAACATTGTTGTACGATGCCTTTAACCACTCCTTGTTAACTTTCATACATCTCATTGGATAATAACGGTGAGCATTTCCTAAGCTATAATTGGTCAGTGGGGACATGTCTCTTATTACGTACATGACTACAATGACTCACTTCCTTTAATTACATTGAGTTGCATGGTTTTAATTTCCTTTATTGTTATCAAGTGATGTGTGTCTGCGGTCACACTGTTATATTGTTACAACCCCTAGTGTGGCAGGTATCACGTAAATGGTACCGACCTGTATAAAGAACAAATTAACAGACTATACAAAATTAACAAAATTCACAAATTTAGAGTTACTGGGTATGTATCATGTTTAAAGGGAAATTCTTCCTCAATGACAAGTTAATTTTAAAGTAAAGCTTTTATAAAATAATTTAGTAAGGTTTTGAAAATAATTTATCACAGAGAAATTTCTTATATGGAATATCAGTCTGTTTGTGGTTATAAAGGCATATTCATTCATATGTTTAGTACATGAACTTTCACCAATATCCCCTTGTTTCTTCTATGTAGGAATTTAGATATTTCATTTCTGCATGCTACGTTTTAATCAGTTTCAACTAAACTTTCCTATGAATGTATATTTGGTGGTGTTTCATCTACAAACCTGTGGATAGATGCTTATCAGTAACTTCCAAAATGGGAAATTCCAGTTGAATCTCCAAAGATTCATAATTTTCCTTTGCCTTGATAAATTTATGTTTTCAAAATGCCATTACTAAATTTTATTTTGGTGTCAATTGGATTGAATTAGTAGTGTAAGAAAGGATTTTTTAAGTGATTGTGTTAAAGTTTCTCTGCCAGGAATTTTTTTCCTATTATATATACATAACACACACACATACAATGCAACACACACACACACACACACACACACACACTCACACACACACACACACACACACACACACACACACACACACACACACACACACACACACACACACACACACACACACACACACACACACACACACACACACACACACACACACACACACACACACACACACACACACACACACACACACACACAAATAATCATATACACACACACATACACACTCACACACAGGAATGTAGCCACACACCGACACAAACACCACATGCACACATACAAAGAAAAAGACATAGGAACAAAAACACACATGACACATACAGTCAGATGCACAAACACACAAAGATGTACATTCATATACAATTAACAGACAAATGCATTGTTATCTACTTACATAGATCAATAACCACACACACTGACATTATGTTTGTTTGAATGTAACACGCCACTGAAAGACATGCTACTTTTCCCCTGTGCGCATTATGTGGGACATTAATGGGATGAGACACTAATTCCATTCACCACAGATCAGAGACTTGTTTTGGGTTTCCTTTTTTTCATGTCCAATTTGTAATGATATGTCGTTGACCCTACGACCGATCTAATCCCTGTCAGGGAGATCAAGCCTGACTTTAGTTCATATCTGTCAACCATAGTGATTCTCCTCAGAATTACAAGTGTCCTAGGAGATCTAATCTGTTGTGGGGATTTATCAGTAGGGGCATAGCCAACCTTTTAGTATGAAGGGGGTGGATGGGTGGGGGGGGGGAGGGGATGGAGTGGGAGGGGGAGGGGTCAGCCCAGACCTATGTACAGACACAACATAACACAACCACATGTTATTCCAGTAGGAATACAATTATCTGTTTTCTGATATGTTGTATGTACATGTAGGGCTAGAGATACAAGTGGTGTGACCCCTGCAAGCAAACACATCAAGCGGGGAGTTAACAGCTGGGGGTGGGCATGAGAGAAATTCCCCATCCATGGCAGAGAAGTTTTTATGAAATTTTAGGTCTCAAAACATGTCATCCATTGAACCA
>JZLH01S0007295.1:5036-16379 GCA_001188425.1 Eucidaris tribuloides
ATTTGGTCTTAAAAGATGCCCGAGACTCGAGGGAAAAAAGTCATGAAACGCCGCGGCAATTGCTTCTCGCGTTGCAGACATATTGCGCGAAACGTCTAGGGGGGGGGGCGGATTCCGCCCCCCCAGCCTTTTTAGGGTTAAAAGACTGGGCTATTTTGGAGGCTGGAAAGACTGGGGGGGGCCTTTTCGGCGCCCCCCCAAGATCTCGGCTGTTGGTTGTCCGATCACACCAAATTTGGCACACGCGTCCTTCGTCATGTCCTCTAAAACAAAACATAGTCGAAATACTGATATTCATTGTATTTCGTAATATATTCATAATTAATTATGCAAATATGCAAATTTTTATCAAAAAATTGAATTTTTCATATTTTGGTGCCTATTTTGGTCCATAAATTCCTGTTTCAAGGTTTTCAGCTGTAAGAAGAGGTTGTTTATCGTGGAATTGTGTTGTGTCATGCTTGAATTATTAGATATGCTTATGCAAATTAGTAATTACTAAATATGCAAATAAGTATTCCGCAAATAAGTATTTCTTATGTATTTCTTTATTTTGCATTTCTTATGTATTTCTTTATTTTTTATGAAATGTTTTTCATTATTTCCATATCCTAAAACTGCTACTTGAATTCACATGTGAATAGAATATGTGAATATAGAAAGAAACAAATAAAAATGTAGTTAGAAAACAATGTCTATAACATTCATTCAAGTACCATATACTTTACACACAAATGAATACAAATTTTGATTTCTTACGTGACATGTGATATGAAAATGTTACGTAACTCCGCAACCGCGGCATGGGGGTATACAAATTTGGTATCAAAAGTTGCGCAAAACTCAAGAAAAAAAAGTCATGAAATGGCGGCGCGAACGCTTAATGCGCAAAAAAGTTATCGCGGTTTATGTACGGGGGGGGGGCGCCTTTTAGGCCCCCAGTCTTTTCAGGGTTAAACTTAGTTGAGCTATACATAAAGAAATATTCAAATATAAAGATATAGAGATATGTGTACAAAATGAAAAAAAAAAGAAAAGAAAACGAATAAGCATATAAAATAACAGCAACAAATGAAAAAAAAAAACCAGGAGCAAAAAATCACGCAAAACACAATACAAGAAAACAAAAAGAATAAATCAAACCAAAAAGCCCGCACACAAAGCTAACAAACGAAAAATAAAAGGAAAAGATGATCAGTTCGGGTATCTTCCATTCTTACTGCACAGGGTGGTCCGGACGGATGGCAAGCCTTTCTTGTCATGTTTATTAGCCGGCGCCGAGACGGACGATCTGTATGCGTACACCTCTCCCAACCCATCGGTCCAATGGTTTGATCCAGGCTACTCCAACACGTGGTATATGAAAGACGAAGACGGTGATGGACGGGACGATTATTGCAGGTCAGTCACGGCAATTAATCCTTCTTAAAGACACTATATAACATTGTGAAAGCCCCATTTAAATTGTCAGACTTTGACATATCTGACAGTGTTTGAATGGACAAATAAACACCCTAAAACACAAAACTTGAACAGTTATGATATCACTCGTAAAATATGTACTAATACAAATCAGCACATGAATTATTGTCAGCCAAAAATTCTGCAACACAGTAGTCTATGGGGAAAAACGGGAATGGTCGCTCATTGATATTTCACTTCTTAAAAGCATATAATCATCTTTTTGAACTGCAATTTTCAAGGGCTTCATTTTTAGACCTGAACAGAGACACTGGTAGCAAATTGTGTTGCTCTGGTTTTTTTTAACTGGAAAGATGTCTTTATAATCATTGTTAAACAATGTTTCTTGTCAAGAAAATCTGAGATACATCATTTTCCATAATAGTGTCTCTAGAAAGTGCTGAAAGTGAAGGCAAGCCCTGAATAGAATGGCATTTCGAAACGATAATTAGGTGTTTTTAAAAATAGCAGTCAATGAACGACAATTCCAGTTTTCAGAATGCTGTCTCAATAGAATTTTCGTCCCCAGGGCATTCTTGTACTGATACTTATTTGTTTATAATTTTATTTTGCTGTTGACAGCGCAACTGTCTCAAGTTTCGTGTTCCAGGGTCTTTATTTGTCCATTCAAACACTATCGTGTAGGTCAGATACCACTGTTTAACATTTTTGGGGGTGCCTCGATTACACATACGCTTATACGGCATGTCGTGTAAAAGTCATGTAAACGTTCATAGTTTTACTTGCTCCATTCATTTATCAGATCTTACAATGCCATGCCACAAACACATGTACATGTACGTTTATTCGTTATCATAGGGCTATCATTGGAATTGGAGTGGGTCGATGATATGTTGAAGTGTGTTAATGATGCATACGTTTTGTTGTTGTATGTTGATTTATTTTATCTTTTTAGTAGCTATCGTTAGATTTTTC
This sequence comes from Eucidaris tribuloides, assembly GCA_001188425.1. Taxonomy (NCBI): domain Eukaryota; kingdom Metazoa; phylum Echinodermata; class Echinoidea; order Cidaroida; family Cidaridae; genus Eucidaris; species Eucidaris tribuloides. The sequence goes on from JZLH01S0007295.1 coordinate 7,434, forward strand.
GCAGTGTTGGATCCGAGTCCGGACTCGAGTCCAGTCTTCAGAGGATTCTGACTCGGACTTGGCGTCGAGTCACAATGTAAAACGAATGACAAGATTTCATTCAAGTGCGAACTCGGACTTGGAACTTGTAGACTCGAAATCATCACTGACTTACCGTCAGGTAGACTTTCCTAATTTTCGTTCTTCTTTGTTTTTACATGATTGTGCGTTCCAGGTGCATTGGCAGCCTGCCCTCTACGGTGGTAGTGTGTATGTCAGCTGGGCCGAACGGATTCAAGGGCGCCGCCTCCGATTTTGTACCGGCCGATGCCCCGGATGAATGTCTTTTTCACCAGGCCGATCCGTTTTTCGGCTTTGAGTAGTTTCAGATCAGTCATCCCTGCTGGAAAGAACACATTGTGAACACAGTATGAACACATTGTAAACACAGGGTGAAATCTCTTCACAGTGTTAAATTCGATCGTTTTAATATTATGAATCATCAATTCACAGTGTGGAAGAGAACATCACTATGTGAATACTCTGTGAAAAACCTCTCCACAGCGTGAAATCATCTTCACAATGTTAAATTCGGGCGTTTTCACATAGCCGACTATGTGAACACACCGTGGGACACTGTGTTCTTTCCAGCAGAGATAATTTACGAGCTGCAGTCTCGTCAAGTTAAACTAGTCTATCAAAAAGTATACTGCCTCATTTTCATTGTGCGGTCACAATCGGTTGAAATTATTACTTTCATGGAAAGGTCTCAATAAGTGGATGGTCCATGGATGTTGACTGCTTAAATATAATGTATAAAACGTGTTATTTTAGGGGAAAAAACCTCTGTCACTATTTTTTCTGTAAGTTTTATATTCTGCTTCATTGAAGACAATTATCCACGATACCTCGTGTTTCAATCCAAAACACTTACATTTGTTGACATACACTCTAAATGTGGGAATTTTAAATAAATCCTGCTGCGGTTGGGGACCAATCGATTTGTAGATTTAGATTTAAATCTTACAGATTTAAATTTCAAGCATTTGTGACTTAAGATTTAAATCTAAATCCAAAAATCGACTCATCCCTAACCACATTCAGTCTGGATTTATATTGAATCCTTGTAATTTAGAATGTAATGTAATTTCCTCAGGAATAATATAGACTCGGATTTAGAACTGATAATTATTTTGACAAATTGTTTCAGACCATGGTAGTCAGTATTTTAGTCACTTGGAAATTATCATACCATGTACCTATGTATATATTGGTAACGTATTGAGGGGGTGGTTAAGATAAACAACGTCGGATCTCGAGCTGGGAATAGACGTTTGAGCGAAGAGGAGCGTGATCTCCGTGACTGTAAATGTCTAGTGTGGCATGAACAGACTGTAGTTTTGGTGATCATAAACCCTTTTAACACTCTACGTAGTTGGTTGATATTTCTGCACAGGGCCTTCTTAATAACCTTGTTATTTCGTTTCTTTTGTTGCTTTTTAGTATGTTCAACGGTCTTTACATATATAGAACTGGAGATAGTAATGTGTTGTTGATAAAAATCAGTGATAAGACATTTCGGTAATGATATCATATAGAAATTAATTGTTTATTCAGATCAAGAAAAAGGCATTCTGATAATATAATGCGTGCTATGTTCTTGTATAGTTAATACACTACGGTGTATATTGAATTAAGTTGGTAGATATGTGAATTATCTTACCTGTCTATATAATATAGTTTATTGTACGTCGGCGGACATTTCTAACAACCCAACGCTGCTAAAAAGCTGGTTGTTAAATGAGGAAAGTTGTCATTGAAATCGGAACATGATTCATTATCTGTAAAGAACGTGTAGTAGAGAGGCAATTACTTGGAGCTGCCTATGGCTTTGCAAACACCCGTGATAAAAGAATCGGCGCAAGCTTATATTTTTTGGAATAAGTTAACAAAAATTACAACAGAATACATGAGCATTGTCTTAATCGAGGGCACAGGAACTTTATTGTTATATGAAGTAGAAAATCTAAATATAACACAATGCGTTCCCTTTCTCTTTCTGATAAATGCTTTTGTTGCCTACAAATTAAACTGAGGATCCGCAGACATTTTTTATAGTGTCTTCTAGCTGTAAATAGTTTTTGAGATTTTCTTGTTAAGTTCTTCGAATTGTCACTTTGTTCACACAACGTGTATACATGGCGGTATTTTTACGCACTCGTTTTAGATTCATAGTTTGTAATTAAACAATAAGTCACCAGTGTTGATCAGATAATGAGTCGGTTGTATCTTTATTTTTCGTGATGGTGTTTTGCAACCAGGTTTTTGACTTGCCTTGAAAGTAGTCTTGGATATTTGCAGCACGTCATATGAAATTGATGCCTATACTATTATGTTGAAATAATGTATTGAGAGGACTCTCGTTATAAAGAACACTGATAATGTAACAACATTTTGCTACCACAACTCATTAATTTCGTGGTCCTAAAGTTTTATTGTTGTTTGCAAATCTGATACTCTATTCTCAATTTCCATATGAAAGAGTATTTTATTTTATTCCAAGGAGTTTGTCAAAACGAGTCTAATTGTCGCACGTGAAATTTACGTATTTGCCAAATACATGTATTTGTTGGTTTAAAGGCAGGGGATCTCTTTTGCATGCCTAAAAATTAGCATTGTGTAAATGCAATGGCATTTAGAAGAAAATAAAATCTGGGAACCTTTAGCAAAATATAGGAGCTAGAAACTCAGTTTTAGTGGAATTATAGTGACCGTCAGCGGATTTGATTTTTTTTTCTCGCGAGAAAAAAATTCCTACCATAGAACGTACACTAAATGGCTGTTGTTTTTCTTTTTCATTTTTCAAATTCTAGGCAATAACTGATCCCCAACTTTCACAGATATGCCCTTCATTAATAGCCTAAGGGCATGGGTGTTCTTTTCCTGATCTGCGGGGATGTATGCAAATGAGATCCACTGCCTTTAACGTTGTATTAGTATTTTTGTACAAATGGGTTATCGCAACCTCAATAAAATACCAAAATTTCCGAGTTACGTCAATTTTAGACTAGTACTCGTAAAATTATGTTGTTACAACCAAAGTCTGGTCATTCAATAAAGTGATCGCCAAAATGTGTCATTACAACGTTTATTTAACTTAAAAAAACAACAACAACATTTTAATTCATGCATTTTTGCCGAAATGATGTCAGCTTAGTAATGAAATAATCCGTGAAATCATGTTTTCGCAAACAAAGAATGCCCCTCTGACATAATCTTTGCAATGAGGTAAACGTAATCGTAACTTTTTTTTTACTCATTGAAACGTTTAGTCCACGAAGGTATGCCTAATGACGACCACTATTTAACCATTTACACACACAACTCTCGTTACAGAGAAGACTGGTATAACATTAGCTCGTTATAACAAACAGTTTTCCCAGTTCCAAAGTTGGATTATTCTGTGTATTTCATTACTTTTGCATACCTGATATAACAACATTTCGATAAAGTGGACTATCGTTACATGTATAAAGAACGCTGTTATAAAATGATCTCGTTTTAAGAAACAGCTATTCCATTCCAAAGTTGGATTTTTCTTTGTATTTTATTGTTTATGTATACCTGATATAACGACATTACGATACAGTGGGCTCTCGTTATATAGGACGCCGATATACTAAAAAAAAATCTCGCTATAACAAACAATTCTTTTAGTCCCAAAAGTTTGACTTTTCTTTGTATCTTAACAACATTTCGATACAGTGGACTCTCGTTATAAAGAATGCTGTTATAACAGAATCTCGTTATAACAATCTTTCCAGTCCCAAAGTTAGAATTTTCTTTGCAATTTATTGTTTTTGTTTACATATCTAATATAACAACATTTCGATACAGTAGACTCTCGTTAATAAATCTCGTTATATCAAACAATTTTTTCAGTCCCCAAAGTTTGAATTTTCTTTGTATTTTAACATTTCGATGCTTTGGACTTTCGTTATTAAAAAAATGCTGATATAACATCTCGTTATATCAAACAATTCTTTCAGTCCCAAAAGTTTGACTTTTCTTTGTATTTTAACATTTCGATACAGTGGACTTTCGTAATAAAGGATGCTGTTATAACAGAATCTCGTTATAAAAAACAATCTTTCCAGTCCCAAAGTTTGACTTTTCTTTGTATTTTAGCAACATTTCGATACATTGAACTCTCGTTATAAAAATGCTGATATAACAATCTCGTTATATCAAACAACTTTCTCAGTCCCAAAAGTTTGACTTTTCTTTGTATTTTAACAACATTTCGATACAGTGGACTCTCGTTATAAAGAATGCTGTTATAACAGAATTTCGTTACAACAAACACTTTTCCAGTCCCAAAGTTGGAATTTCCCATGCATTTAATTGTTTTTGCATACCTGATAATAACAACATTTCGATACAGTGGACTCTCGTTATAAAGAATGCTGATATAACAGAATCTCGTTCACTTGTAACAAATGATTTCTCCTGTCCCAACGTTAGATTGTTTTTTGCAGTTTATTGTTTTCGCATTCCTGATACATGTATAACATTTCGATATAGTGGGCTCTCGTTATAAAGAATACTGATATAACAAACTCAACAATACATGTTGAGTTATCTGTATGCTATTGAATATTACAACAAAATTATGAACATAATTTGCACTTCAGAAGCAATCATTTAACAGTTTGTACTTCATAAAAATTTAGGACTTCACACACGAAAACAAACTGGAAACTGTAATACCGACTAATTGGAATTTAACGGCATAATTTTTTTCATATACATGTACAGCAAGCTTCCAACTGTTATAGTTTCAGAGATGGTCTTACATCATATTTTCTTCAATTTATTATCGTGATTAGCGATTCAAAATTTTAAGCTTGTAAAAGGGACCAACCATCTTTAAAGACGTGGACGACTTACAAGATTTCACTGACGACGGAGCTGTGAAGGTTCTAGGAGAAATCCTTTTGGGAGCGCATAGAGGCGTGCCAGAGAAGGATGGTGAAAGTGCGCTGGACTCCGGGGATCATATCGAGTGTAAAACTCGTAAATTTACTTTGAATATGAAACACTTCTTCTGTGACACTAGTCCTAGTACTTTTCTCTATTGTATACACACTTTCATTATCTTATTCCAAATAAAATTGTACTAGTCGTGCTGTCACTTGATCAGTTCTGTGTACCCTTGCGATGATTTAATAATCCATGAATCGATGTATTTATTCATTGAGGAAAATTAAAGCATTATTTATCCCGTGCATACCACTTTATTTCTTTTAGCAAATTCATAGTTCTCTTTAAAGACGTTTAACATTGTGGAAGCCCCATAAATGTGATATCTGACATACGGTATATAATAATATTCAAACAAACAAATAAATACTCAGCGCACTAGACATTGGACAGTTATACTCTTATTAGCAAAATGTGTACAGATATTCGTCGGTAAATGGATTAGGGCCTAATGCCCTAATAATTGTTTTGAAGTAGTTTTTGCAGGGTTTTATTTTTAGACTTCATCAGAGACACTAAGTAGAATGGAAAATCTTTTTAAACAACGCATTTAATAGAGCTTTTGAATGGTCTGAACTATTGCCATCTTTCTGACGTTACAAAACCAGACCTGGATTAAAGAGGATATCGATACAAAATTGGGTTACGGCAGGCTAAGGGGTTGAGAAAACGGAAAGGAAAAAAAAAACATAAAAAATCTTACCAGTGTTACATAATTCCACAACTTCTACGAATATCTGGCTATGCATTCGGTCATTCATATCTGGGTGTTGGAAGCTTTCCCTGATGACTTTGTATGTGTTCAGCATGACGATAGGCTTGTGGCCGATGTTGAATGAGAATATCGGTACGTATTTTTCTGCCCACGATGTAAGCAATTGGAGAGGTCCAAGTTTCGATCTAAGTGGATACCAATTATGACTTTGCAATAAGTAACATGAAAGAAAACTAACATGGTTACAGTAAGGATTTCTCTGTATTCCAAGCACCTTATTACCGGCATTTTCTCACTGTGTAGTCTACTGCATATTCTCAAGTACTCTGGCTTCCAGACGTCTAGATTAACACATCCTATATTGATAAGGAAACTACTATTTGTTTTAAAGAGAATACACAGTACTGGTTGATTACTTGCAGAACAACAACATTTTAATATCAACTGCTTTCAAACCTTCTGTGAACAGATGGTACAGGGAAACCCCGTTATAACGAGCTCGGATACAGCGAGGTACCGCTTTTAACGAGGTGCTTGTCTCGGTCCCGTTTTTATTTACGTGCTCTTCAATGGAAAGAAGCACCGTTTATAACGAGCTCGGTTATTGCGAGATTTCGCTTATAACGAGGTATTTTTCTCAACCCATTAACAAACAAAAACATAAGAAATTCACCCGGTTAAAACGAGGAAATAAAAGTCGCATCGTGCGCTGACCAAATTCTAAATTTTGGCAACGTAAAAATTGCCCAATCGTTTCAGAGCGCATCGCGCCACTTCTGCCTGCCACGCAGCCATGCACACGTGTGTGTGTGTGTGTGTGTGTGTGTGTGTGTGTGTGTGTGTGTGTGTGTGTGTGTGTGTGTGTGTGTGTGTGTGTGAGTAGTGCAATTCACACTGCTGTACTGTACATTCACCCGTCACACAGACACACACACACAAAGCCTGCCTCCCGTACAGTAGGCTACTCAACGCAAGTTACGAGCGTGGAGGTTGTTGCTTTATTTCAAGATCTAGTTTTCTTTATTACTTTGGAAGAGTATATAAATGAAAAATAATCAGCTTTATGTTCATAGTTTTGGTGCAGAACAAGTAGGAAAAGTAGCAAACAGATGGGTTTAATGCCTAGTCCCATACATGTTATATTTTGTGTGATACATTATGTGTACGTTTACAACGAGATACTGGATATAACGAGGTAATATCGGCGGTCCCGACAACCTCGCTATAAAAATGTCACTATAGTACAGGAGAGAGTAGTTGAAAACAACAGAACACTTCGTTTTGGACATATCTGTTACACAAATCCCCACTGCTGACAAAGTAATAACACAGAAATCTATATGTGGGACTATGTTAATTGTTGCCATATACACTGCAGCAACGGAGCCTACTCCGTCGGGTACTCAAACTGCCAATTCCTCAACTTTTTATTGCATATGAAGTGAATTAGTCCCACATTATAATGCAAGTGTATACTCTCAGCTGGAAAATATGGAAATGTGAAATTTTGATGAAAGATTTTCCATCGTCAACCAGTACTGTGTATTCTCTTTAACTAAGACCAGTGTCTGAGAGTAATTCTCAAAGTAAGTGAAGTGAACAGACGACCTGTATTAGGGGAATACAATGTACCTATTATTTATCAAAACGGTGCAAAACGCACTGGGTATCACTAGTTTTGCACCGTTAATTTTGTTTTTAGTATTGTCTGGCCTTACAAAGTCTGTATCATAGATTTACTTTCGTTTTTTTTTTTTTTTCTATATGGCGCCTTCTGTATTCATATGACGCCCTCGGATAGGACGTAAAGCCGGAGGTCCCGTGTTGAGACAGAAACACCTCAGCACGTTAAAGAACCCACACACTTCATCGAAAAGAGAAGGGTGAAAACCCGGTGTGATGGCCATTCTTACACTATCAACATTCTTCGGGCCCCTTCTATATATGGCGCTGTATACCTGCTGCCCTGCTGAAGGATACATGGTCCAATATTGTGTGCCATGCGCAATTCAGCCTTCGGGCTGCCAAGCATGAGCTATGTATACCGTTAATGAATAATAAACAAATAAATAAATAAAGTTTGTAAACTTATCAGTAATATCAGAAAAAAAGGAACCAGCAGGACTCGAACGTGTCAACTACTTCATCCCGGGCAGCGACACTGCGACACTGCCCGAGTACCCGGACCGGTGTGGTAGCCGAATCGGTCCGCCCGCCGTTTATGCCCCAGCGCCCAGATAGGCGCACGTGTAAAGTACAAGCACGGAGTCCGACAAAAAAAAAAAAAAAAAAAACCAACACACTCACACACACGCGCGCAGCCAACCCTCGTTCATAGGTAATGCAATCGCGAGATCTTTTCTGAAATTCAACGATAAGTAGACCATCTATAATGATTTCTTATTCTATCATGGATCCAAAGAAACGACGAGGTTGTCCTTCCAAGGACGTAACGGAAATGGGAGAGGAAAAGGGGGCCAGAGAAAGCTACGAACGAAAGTAAGCCGCAAGTGTGCCCGCCTACGTACGGACTCCGTGGTTTTACTACATAGACAACGCACGTCGGCCGTGTGCCCGCGGGCGTAAACGGCGGGCGGACCAATTCGGCTACGACACCGGAAAGCAGCAGATGACAGGTTCGAGTCCCACTGGTTCGTTTTTCTGACATGCTTGTTTCAAATAATATACTCAGCAGTATACAGAGTACAGAGTAAAATTTATCATCTCGCATTATTTTCACCTCCCTGAAAAATTACCTCTGTTTTGCTTGTAAAAATCAAGAATACACAGAGAAAATGGTAAATAATATAGCAAATTTCATGAGTATTTCCGAGAAAATAATGTTACGAAAATAACCACATGTTCCAAACCTCATCAAAGTGACGAGAACACCAAGCAGTGGTAAGCCAGGTGGACCAGGAGGCAGGTTTTTCGGTCTCGTCAGATAACGTCTGAAGACCTATATCGCAATAACAGCGGTTAGACCAATCAGGACAGTGCGTGGTTGGATATCGGTGATGTCATCCATTGTATAACCAATCTGAGTGAGTAAAACAGAGTATAATTTTAGAATTGAATTGAAATCACATTTATTTTCTTCATGAAACAATGCAAGCAGAAATATACAATGTTTACATTCGATATGTACATATAATTGATATAAGCAATGAAGAAGGCGTATTCCCAACAAGCTAGTATCTGTGTCGCCC
>JZLH01S0007302.1:0-11629 GCA_001188425.1 Eucidaris tribuloides
AATTCAATCAAACGAAAGAAAACGACAAGTTATTGTGTTGAAAAAAACTATTGAAATTCACTACAAAGTTGACCAAAGCAATAGTGTTACACAATAAAAGTGATGACGATTATCTTATTCAAGGTGCACTTGCAAATTTTCTAATGTTAGCAAACTGTTTCATTAAGATCCAATATTTCATCTGTGAACGTCAATAATTTCCTTAGTATTGTAACAGGAATTACGTGTTGGGCATATTAACACGTGCGTAAAATTAGTCTTGTGTACCTTTCATGTCTGTATGTGTGGCCTGTTGTGTGTGTTGTGTTGTGTGTGTGTGTGTGTTGTGTGTGTGTGTGTGGGTGTGTTGTGTGTGTGTTGTGTGTGTGTGTGTGTGTTTTGTGCTCTGTGGTGAGCGGTGTGTTGTGTGTGTTGTTGTGTGTGTGTGTGTTGTGTGTGTGTGTGTGTTGTGTCTGTGTGATCTGTGTTGTGTCTGTCAACCTGTGTGTGAAGAGTATGTGTTTGTGTCTGTGTCTGGATTTGTGTCCCTGTCTGTTGTGTTTATCTGTCTGTGTCATGTATTGTGTGGTTTGTGTGTGTGTGTGTTGGTGTGTGTGTGTGGTTGTGTGTGTGTCGTGATGTGGCGTTGTGTGTGTGTGTGTGTGTGCACAAAACAATATTATCACGTATAAATAAATTTCGTTATATTCCATACACACAACTTCCTGTACCGCGACTCACTGTTTTTCGGCAGAACCTTTTATCCTTCCTATGTTTTTAGGACAGATTATGAATCAAAATAACCATCGTAGTTTGTTTAGGCATGGATTAAAATTATTGGATGCGTGTCGGTGATATTATCTTAAGATTTGCGTGATGAGAAATATTTTCCTCGTCGGCAGCGCCCCGTAAAATAATATCATTACCCTCTACTCACTTCATAGAATCCATAGATTCCAGCGGAAGCCTCACATCTGCTTTTATCGATTCCTAAATTGTTGGAGTATTCACCATAACTGACGACCTTTCTCGATCACCCATTCATTCATATTCTGCATGAACCAACTAAGTAATGACTCCATTCTGTGTCTGTTACCATTGGCTATGTATGTCATCATTTTATCATAAATTAAATTGAAAACGATATTATGACAATTAAGAAGTAACACAAAAATACATGCATGTAAGATTCTATAAATGATAAATGAATTGGTAAATAGAAGACTTAGTTCAAATCTAGACAGAAAAACATAGACTGTTAAAATAATGAATGGCCGTACGCACCGCTAGGAAGAATGAGAGGATTCGATAACGGCGAAGTGTATAATGAAGTAAACAATTATTGATGTCCATTTATTTTCTTTCAAGAAGGACAAGTGTAATGTTTCGCCGTGTCCGCGTCACACGTTGTACTAATTCCAAAAAACAGGTCGTATTGAGGGGTTTTCGTGTCGGAACAACCCCTTTTGTTTAACATCGCCTTCCCACAAAATCACCCTTTTCTCGGAAGAGCAATCTTTTTTTTCCTGAGAGAGTACCCTACACTTAAAAAATCGCCGGTCAGACTACTCGAAAAGAATTCCGTTGGGGCACACCGAATAGAGTAAATTTAACCAAATTCCGGTGCAAGTGACCAAAATAATGAGTCAACTGCACTTGATTTTAATCAACTTGACGCCCGAAGAGTGGTTAAAACCTGACCCTTTCCGTGTGCCGCCAACGATCCTTTCTTCCCGAGTCAGGAGACGACCCTCGGAATTTTTAATTATGTACCCTTAGAAAAGAGAAATGTTTTCCATCAACCTTCAGCCTTTTTGCTTGTACATGTAGTAGCTCGTTTTTTGACCATTTGAATACGGTCCTGTTGCAATCAAAGTAGTTTTTATGCTGTCCCTTTGTTTTGGATGATAAAAACACTCCTCCTTTTAACATCGAGGCACTCCTATGACGATTACAACAATCTCATCAACAAATAAATTTATTACAATCAATTTCGGCTACCTCTTCTTTTATATTCAATTCGAGAGTTGCCGAAATGCATGAAAGAGTAAAACAGGAAACACATCATACATACCGTATACAAAGATCGTAAAATACTCCAACTTTTTACATGATCATGACTGGGAATGCATTAGTTCAAACTCCTTTATTTTTTTTTTACTGTTACGATGAATTATACATGAATTTTATCTCCTTGTTTGTAGAGTACCTGAATTTTTTTTATGTATGCATTGTTCCTTAGTCAAGATGGAGAGTGAATTTCCCATATTTTTCTCTTTTCCTTTCTCCCTCCCTATTTTTCCCTTCTCCCTCCCTATTTTTCCCTTTTCCTTTCTCCCTCCCTATTTTTCTCTTTCTTTATTTCAGAGCATCAAATTTAAATCCATCATGAAAAATGGATACGAGAACATAATTGTAAGTGAAATATATTATGTCAGGCAATACCAATAATTTTGGTTTCTCATTGTTAAAATAAATACATGTGGGAAATTAAAAGATAGAAAATAAAGAGCATTACTACATTCGAAGTTCCTGCTACCTCTTGTTGTCACAAGTGGAGTTTCATAACATGGAATTTGATATTTTGAAATGCGCGCGCTTTTTATTCTTGGCACCTCGGTTTTTCCTTACATAAATCACTCGATAAAGATATAAGAAAACGTTCTGATCTATATCCATTCGACTAAAATTCACCACTTCCGTGCAAATTGCATACATAAACTGATAAAAATGTCATATTAGAATTTCAGCAATACGTTGCAAAATTACTTAAAAAGTCATGCCTAAAATGTTAGCATGTATTGCAAGAAAATACATTGCGTGTGTCATATTATTTATTAACCCCCGTCAGTCGATTCAAGATTTCGACAAGATTTGAATTTGAAAAATAAATGAAAGAATAACTAGATTCTTTTAAAACTGAGATTGATAGAAATAGAAACCTTTGATTATATTTCATAATTTTAATGTATACACCGTTAGAATCATTTGACGGGGGCTTTAAAGGCCTAACATATTCTCCATATATTTTGTCCTAGTTGAAGTATGTTACTCATGAATAAGATGTTTATTTAGATGCATGTTGTAAAATTCAAACTGTCCGAAAAGAACTCACGTGGAAAAGGCTGTGTTTTTTTTCTGGGAATGTAAATTCTATAAGACACTTCGCTGGATTGTTAAGATACATTATTGATTTTTTATGTGGAGGTTCAGCTTCCTCAGTTTTCTTATATTTAGCAGGTTGTTTTATCTTTGATTTCCTTCATGTTGTATCATGGAAAGGTTGTTTAACTGCTATTCATTTCTTGAAAGTTATACAACCATAGTCACAAATCCATCGGTACAGCCTATATCTTTAGAACAAAATTTACTTATTCTGTCAATCATGTTTGTGTATGAACAATACAAAATCGTGCACCTGGCAAAATAAGAATTTAAACATGATCCAAAGACATGACCTTCCTGTATCTGAATGAATGAAACCCACTTTCGTTTGACGACCACAAAATAATTATAAATCATAAAATTTTCGTGGTTTCACTATTTTGGAGTTCTTTATGATACACGCAAAAACGAAGCGATTATACGCATGTTCTGGGGCAGAGCTCAGCAGATCTTTCACGTCGTACTTGATCCTGTGGTGATCTTTGACGCGTAATCAGTGTACGGGGATAAAGGGATTTAGCGAAGATCAACAATGTTAAGTACATTCGGATGCAGTGACGAAAGCAACAAACTCGTTACCAGCGTCAAATAAATGGGAGAAAAACCTACAGACCGAAGACACATTTCAATTCTAATCAATCTGTTCTCAGCTATACTGTTCACGCAGGCAGATATATCTTGTTGTCTTTACACGGTATGCTCGGTTTGGCCCTAAGCAAGATTTCAGATCTGTAATCAATGTGTTGGAAGTTCAACGCACAGCCCTTACAAATTACAATTCTACTTTATTAAGGGGATTGAATCATTTTGCATTTGACTGAAAATGGGTCTTATCAAGAAAGTACACGTTTATTTGGCGTATGTATGAGTACATGTAAGTAAAGAGCCTTATTCAGTTGAAGGTCTGCAATTTTGCATTACAGTTCGAATTAATACCAGTATAAGCCGGTTGAGTAAGTTTGCAGCATGGTGGTATCCCTTTAAATTACCTGAAGATGATGGTATTCATATGAAAATTTTATTTTCCGCTCCAAGACTCTGTAAGGGCTAAAGTCTTCGCTCATTTTGGAATGATAGACTAGTGATCTATGACTATGTCAAAAAATGTCGGTGAAAATGCAGAACAGGCAGTCATACATCGTTCACAATCTGACACAATCGTCTGTAATCAAACACATTGTAACAGTAACTTTTTATTGTGCGATGCTGTATGGCCAAAAATATTAAAAGTGGTTAAGCAGTATTAAAGATAACGTTCAAATGTGCGTCAGAAGGGAGATGATACGTGCTGAAAGTAGGAATCGTATTTCTCATAAATGAATCAGATTATACGAGGTGTGACAAAAAAGAAACGAGACTGTGACAGCCACGCCCATGACGCTATGTCTATCGACCCACCACCCGTGTCACTTTGTTGCCCAACATCTCCTCGACATTCTGCAGTAATATTGTTCACAATTTCATATTGTACCCCTTTCTCAGGCTGTTAAGTGGCACACCCCTGCTTCGCCCCGTCGCGATACGGGAAGTGGCACACACATATGGAGCTGCGAATTAATCTGAAGTTCCTGAGTGAGTTGGGCAGAGGTTGAACAGGTGTCTCAAGCTTCTCCAGGAGTCTTATGTAGGAGATCCCACCCACGACATTTCCTTTTCGGTTGGCCCCCTCCCAACTGAACCAGGAACTTTAGTTTGATTCCCTGCTCTATGTTTGTCCAACCACTAGTATCATGACGGGCGTAGTTAGGGCGTGCCACTTAAAGGTAAATGACATGATTGGGGGTAGTCCTCAACTTGGGCTGAAACTACTCTAGAATCAAGTAAACTGTGCAAGGATTCTTCTGTGAAAACCTTGTAGTCAAACGTTGACTCATTCTAAAATAAACAATGTCAATATCACTCGTAGCACGGAAACCTGCTGTGTGGCTCTCTATGGGGCTTATTTTTATCGTCCCCGGATAAAATTAAGATACTCCTATGTTTATGCTTGATTCTCCTTAAGTAAACAAATTACAGACAAATCCTCCCAGGTGGGAGATCCACTCCTGCTAGTGTATAGTTGGTATATATTTCAACTCATTTGGTTCTTGAGGCATTTTCAAGTGTTCCCAATCATGTCACTAACCTTTAACAGCCCGTGGAAGGGGCACAGTGTGAGTTAGGTAAACAATATTATAGCAGAATGTTGATGAGATGTTGGGCAACACAGTGATATGGGCGGCGGGTCGACTGACATTGCGTCATGGGCGTGGCTGCCCCAGTCTCGTTTCTTTTTTGTCACACCTCGTATTAACAACATAAATAATTATTGTTGTTTTGCGCTTTAATGGTTAATGTTAATCACTGAAAGCCTGGTGATGTTCGAGTAACTTGTGAAAACATTTATTACAAGTTGACTTTTAAGCTAAATATCCTAAACAATTTGATTTGGTTCCGCCATTATTAGTCCTATTGAATTGAAATAGAAATACGCTAATTTGTCTACATGAATTTTCAAAACGTAAAAGAAAATCGAGTACAAAATGATATAAATCATGCACTGTGTTCATTTTGAGTTCAATGAAAATTATTTTATTAATGAATATGTCATCAAGTGTGTGAAATAAATTCCAATGCGTAATAGTTTGGTACACAGTAAAAGCTGTATTTAGCGAGTAACTATGTTTAATTGCTAGAAACACTTGTTACAGTATATTGAATAGGAAAACTGTATTAATGTAAATATGAGCGGAACGTATAAATGAGGACACATAGTAATAGAGTAGATCCTTACCAATGCGCAATTCTTGTCTTTCAATTTCAAACGCTTGTTACTATTTCAGTCTATAAAAATATGTTATGTATACTCTTATATGACTGTTTTGATATACACATGTATTATATTTTCCCCATTGATACAAAGGAAATGAATGGCGCCGTCTAACTGAATACAGTTTTTTATGAATATTGTCAAAACAGCGTTAGATCTGAAGAGAAGTTTTCAATTCCCTACGAAATATGTACTGTATCTGTCAGGACTAAGTACTGATACATTTCCGAGACAAGTCTAGTGTGAAATAGTCGCTGTCTACACTCAGCTCGTTTCAAGTATATACTTGTCCCGTTTCGGTATGATTTTATACAACTCTCGCAACCCGTCTTAAATGACAGATAGGTAACAAAACTAAAGTCTTGCATTCTAGAAGTCTGCTTGCCAAACTTACCACCAGAATATTTCTCTTCTTCTTTAGACCAGAGTATTTCTTGCCACACGATCGTGATAATGAATCTGCAACCAAAACTGCCAGTCAGACTGGAAATGAATAAAGATAAGAATGAATGTGAGATTTGATTCAGTTGCGGATGTTTTGAGGAGACGGTCATTCTAACATTACTCGTGTGTGATTTCTTCATAAACCACATTCGTATGTTTAAAGATATACCCACCGCCTGGGGACACATACCTCTGGAATATGTCATCACATTTGTTATCATGTTTTTTCTCGTATTCGTTACAGCAGAATGAAGGGAAAATACATTCAGTATCATTTTTATTTTACGATATGTAAACTTAGTGAGTGAGTCTGTTTATAACATCGTGACTTAAGTTGGTGCTTCACCATAGGCGCAGCCTAAACTCCCCTCTTTTTTCGGAGTATATCCTCCTTTAGAAAAGAAAATAGAACAATAAAACAACAATTTTTCTTGATACTTAATGGGCTTTGTTTAGTGTGTGTGTGTGTGTGTGTGTGTGTGTGTGTGTGTGTGTGTGTGTGTGTGTTGTGTGTGTGTGTGTGTGTGTGTGTGTGTGTGTGTGTGTGTGTGTGTGTGTGTGTGTGTGTGTGTGTGTGTGTGTGTGTGTTTGTGTCTGTCTGTCTGTCTGTTTGTGTCTGTATCTGTGTGTGTTTGCTTGACGTATTAATTTGCACCATGGAATAGTTTTACTTCAGACTTGATGACTACCCCCCCCCCCTTCAAAGAGTCCTAGGTACGCATATGTTTGTCACTATCCTAGCTCGCGTATAAACATGTATTTTGACCTATCTATTAAACTTTGTCTGAAAACGTCAATCTTATAAGAAAAGAGCAGGATTTGAAAAAAAAGTTATATCATGATAATAACCATTATGATCAAAGCCATTATAAAATAAAGTGTCGGTATAAGCAGGTTTTGTTCTGACAATGATAGCAACATCAGCATGGTATTGACATGAAAATAGTGAAAACTTTGACCTGTTAACTTTGAGTTTCTGTTATTTTCATGGCTTAAACACATGACACAACTAGTTTTCATAACCAATGAGTTAAGAAAAAAGGGAGAAAAATAATTTCTTGAAACAAACCAAAAGGAATCTGTAAGATGTAGCTTCTGTTTATGATTCTTTTTGGGGCTCGAAATGACACCTTTTACCTCAAAAACATGCTCTGTTTATCTCAAGTTGGATGACCATAATAGTAAGAGTCTTCTCTGCCAATATTTCAATTATCAATTATTAAACCCAAACTAATGTATCCTACACGTATTAACACTATTGGTGCGTGACCCGTGAACACATTCGCGATATATTGCGTTTTCCCCACTAATGAATATTGAAGTAACATCGCCGCTAACTTTGCTTTAAGTCGTTCCTTTTACCGGCCTCAATATGAATTAGATAAAAATGCACTCCTTGGCGTGTAACTTGAGGAATAAGATGCTGGGGTCGATCTGACAAGTGAGCCATTTTCTCTTCGATCTTCCACACGACCTGTTTAAAGTCACTATTAGGCCAGACGATAACACCGAAGAACTCTAATTTCCCGCCACGCGCTATGCAGTGAAGTATGTGTGTCGGATTTATCACTCAAAGTCACGCTTCCCTTTTCTGAACTTTTTGGGTCACGAATTAAGACTCACTCTACAATTCAGTACTTGGGGCTTTAGTGGGGAAATAAATTTGGTTTTATTAGGCAGCATGATATCTTGCTTCATATCGTTATTTTTACACCAGATCAGAAATGAGGCCACAAACTCGCACATAAATACGTATACGTCTACTCTTCAAAATCAACACCTCACTTCCGTCGCCAGTCAGTTCAAAATCGTTACTGCATCGGAGCGGGATGAATAAATAGCCGAACTCTAGAAGACAACCCTCAAAGTAGCGCAAATACAGGTGGACAAATGGGTAAAGATGGCGCTTAAAAGACGACTCTTCAATTCGAATGCAAGCGTTTAATCACATTTTAGACGCGAGGAGGGGACGTACTCGCCTATATAGCTATCTTTGTGTTTCCACCTGGTCACGTGATCCCGGGATCGATTGATGGTTAGCGTGGGGCATATTAGTCTACCCACAAACCGCACGACTATCAGCAGAGGTAAAACATCCTCAATTATTACGTCATGAAACCAATAGTCGATTTCGATTCAGTTCATTCTTTCCTAATCTACAATAGTTGATCGTACAATCTCTATCGTACGAGTATTTCACGACTTTTTCCCATGTGTTCCGTTTGTTACAGCATATTTAGCATGTCATACCTTCAGAAACATTGTGACGTGGATTCTAATAAGCAGAGCCTGAATTGCAGAACGTACAAGACATGTGTTAAAAAAGAAAATCCACTTTTGTTCAAAACGAAAAACACTGCTCTAGCTAGAAATAACAGCATTACATCTCGGTAGAAAAATTAGATTAATATGTGGAGTCCCTGGAAAAATAACATGATTTGCAATATGAGTGGGCGTCCGTAGTCCTTTTTTATGTTTCTATGTTTGAATTATCCTGCTTTCCATGTTTCCATAGCTCTGTATAATGTGAGAATTAGTTCTTTCATATTAATGATTAGTAACTCTTACAAACCACATAGAAGGAATTGCAAAAAAAAATCAATCAATTAATAAATGAATGAATAAATAAATAAAACAATAAATAGAGGAAAAAACACATTGAGGTAGTATTGTCATTGGCGTATTGTCCCATTTCAAAAATGTTTTAATTACAGACAAGCACGTTTAGTAAAAAAAATTTATAATAAAGAAAGTAAAACATTAGTTTATAATTAAAATAAATTACGCTACCGTCAATTAAGTTTTACAAAAATAAAAACCCAAGGTGGTTCTTAACTCATTAAGCTTCGCAGCAACAATTTTTTGTCAGTTCTTTTTCAAAGAGCGCTTTTAGAATTAAAACAGTAAGAGTTATGTAATTTTGCATTACTCTTTTTTAATAGTAGAGGAACAGCTCTCACAAAATTACTCATCAAAAGCGCAAGGATTTACCTTGATGCTTTTCTACAAATTTGAAGTTTCATCACAGACTTTTTTTTAATAAAAACGGGGAAACTTGTACATTTTCTTTACATTTGCGGACATTGATTGATTTGAAGAAATTACCTTCACAAAATTCTTCGTTATGTCAAAAAAATATTCACAATTTCATATTAAAACTTACATTTTCGGAAGTTGTGTGCTTGTATTCACACTGGCGTAGGCAGTAATTTTCTTCATTATGCATGTTTAAAACGTTACAGCTGTTTAAAGTTAACTGCAGTGGAGCGAAATAGGTTGATGGCAAGGCAACTTTGGCAAGGTAAGATAAAGAGGTTCAATAAAAATTTTGATTCAGTATCAATGGTGGAATAAAGCGCCTTAACCAAAGACTAGTTTTTTGAAGCTAACGGTTAAGCTGTAGGGAAGGTTGAAGTCACAGACGGAACTTTTCAAAGGAATGTGATACTTTCGATTGAAAATTCTAATAAAAGAACTCATTTATGTATACAGGCAAGACTGAAATAGTTCATTTGACGCAAATGAGTATTCTGGTCTAAATTACAGATGTATTCGTCATTCTGTTGAAAAAAATGTCATTTGATGTTATACGCTTGATGAAAGACTTGTCAAATTTGATATTATATGTCCTTCCATTTTTTTCCTCGAAATGGTAATTCACAATGTTCTATCAGGTTTCCAGACTATGCAGAGTGTAATGTCGGTGTATGGATTTACTCCATCATAATTTCTTTTGGCATAATGCCTTGTTCAGAAGCCATTCGTCGCGTGATGAGGGGGTAGATTGTAAACTGTATACGACACTTCAGAAAAAAAATGAAATTCAAATCAATCTATTCTCATTTATATTGACAGTTGGTGTCATTAAATTTGAAACATACTCAGTCAATTACTTAAAGCTAAGCCGTATCGCGATCTCCTTCGTTGTTATTCATTTGGTACGAATGAAATTCATCTCTATAAATATAGTTGAATATGCTTACTCTTCGATTGTTTGGATGTAAGCAACAATCAAATCGGATTGTATACGAGCAGTATGGGACGATTGGGACTGTACCATAAGTTAACACACCCCATTGTTTATTTAAATAATTTCCTCATTGAATAACCCACTCTCTAGGTTAGGTTAAAAAAATGTATGAACATGTACTCTATATGATTGCCTCCAGTGTCTCACAGTGTCGAAACTTAACCAAAATTACACTCCACAAAAAAGGGAAGTGTATTATTTAATAGTTTATTTGGAAACGGATTAACGGGCAATTTAGGAGTTGCTGTTTTTCTTGCTAAGTTTTAAATGTTTGTTTATGTGTTTGTCTGTTTGTTTGTGTATCTATTTGTTTATTTTTCTATTTTTGTTTCTGTTGCTTTTTCGCTTCGGTTTTAAGTAAAGTTTTTAAGTTAAGTAAGTTTTTTTCGGTTTATAAGTCGTATCAAAAAGGGATATGTACATGCGCGTTGGTATCTAGGTCGGTGGGCGCGTGCGTGTCTCTGTGTGTATGCGTATAATCTGTGTGTGTCTTCTACCCGTGTGTATGTCTGGTTGGTCTGTCTTTGTCTTAATTCTCGTGCGTCAGTCTAGTCTGTGTGTGTCTCTATGTGTGTTTGTATAATTATGTGGGATGGTTGGTATTGGGGGAGGGGTATCAGTCTTCTCAACATAATAATACTCATCACACCGATGCGACGGTCGCTGTTCAATTAACAGCCTCAGTGACCCGATAATTCGCTTGACCTTGGCAGGTGGACCCTATACGCGGTTTTAAGTG
Source organism: Eucidaris tribuloides (assembly GCA_001188425.1). Classification (NCBI taxonomy): domain Eukaryota; kingdom Metazoa; phylum Echinodermata; class Echinoidea; order Cidaroida; family Cidaridae; genus Eucidaris; species Eucidaris tribuloides. Next base: position 11,167 of record JZLH01S0007302.1, read on the forward strand.
TCCCACTCGATACTAATAATCCAATCATCACGGTCCTAAGAGACGGCTCTCGAGGAGAAATAAGGATATCATAACTTCAATTAAATCTCCCATTAACGCTAAGTATCTGATTATCACTTCCTTCGAACCGGCGAATGAATACGATGGCCAGGATAGGTGTTATCGAGATTATCGGGTTGACCGATTTTTGTCACGCCCTGACGTTGTTCTTCGATGCAAGAGCAGTCACGTCGTATTTCTTCACTTCAGCTGGATGGACGACACACGCGCGCGCGCACACACACACACACGCACACACACACACACACACACACACACACACACACACACATACACAAACATACGCACGCATATACATACACACACAATACGCACACACAGACATACACACACAAACACACACACACGTATCATTCACAGGAACAGACGTAAAGGGCATACAACACATAAAATCACCAACACA
>JZLH01S0007302.1:11654-50372 GCA_001188425.1 Eucidaris tribuloides
GTCAACGAAGTGTTAAGTAATACTCGACTGCAGTGCACGAAAGCAACCAAACTCGTTCCAGCGTCAATAAATGGGCAGGAAACTCAGACGGAGACATCAATTTATCAATCTGTCTCAGGCTATATGTCACGCACGAGTATATCTTGTGTGCGTTCTTGTCTTTACACGGATGCTCAGGTTCTAAGCAAGATTCAGATCTGTACATCAATGTGTGGGAGTTCAGCGCACAGCCTTACATACATCATTATCTTATTAGGGGATTGATATTTGCATTGACTGAAATGTGCTATCTAAGGACACGTGTATTCTGGGCGACAGCGGCGTATGTATGAGTAATGTAAGCAGCAGGTAAAGCCTTTTTCCAGTTGTTAAGAGTCTGCATTTTGCATTACAGTTCGAGATTAATACAGTATTAGCCGGCTGATGTAGTAAGTTTGCAGCATTCGGTGTATCCCTTAAATCCTGAAGATATGGTATTCATAGGAAATTTTATTTTCGCTCCAAGACTTGTAATGGCCTAAGTTATCGCTCATTTCGGAATGATTGACTATTATCTGATACCTATTCAAAAATTGTTGAAAATGCAGAACAGGCAGTCACTTTACATCGTTCACAATCTGACACAATATCGTCTGTAATCAAAACACATTGTAACAGTAACTTTTTACTTGTTGCGATGCTGTCATCGGCAAATATTCTAAAGTAGATCAGCCCAGTATTAAAGATAACGTTCGAAATGGTTGCGGCAGAGGGATGACGTGCGTTAAATAGCGAATCGATTTTCTATAAATGATCAGTTATACGGGCGTGAATAAAAAGAAACGAGACTGTGACAGCCGAGACCAATGACGCTATGTCTATCGACCCAGCCAGCCGTGTCACTTTGTTGCCCAAAATCTCCTCGACATTCTGCACGATAATATTATGATATCGGGCCAAATTTCTTATTGTACCCTTTCATCATGGCTGTTAAGTGGCACACTCTGCTTCGCCCGTCGCGATGACGGTAAGTGGCAACATATGGCAGCTGGGAATTAATCTGACAGTTCCTGAGTGAGTTGGGCAGAGGTTGAACAGGTGTGCTCATAAGCTTCTCCAGGAGGTACTTATGTAGGAGATCACCCACGACATTTCCTTTGGTTGGCCCCTCCAAGACTGACCAGGAACTTTTAGTTTGATTCCGTGGCTCGATGTTGTCCAACCTGTATCAATGACGGGCGTGTTAGGGCGTGACTAAAGGTTAATGACATGTTGGGGTATCCTAACTTGGGCTGAAACGTACTCTAGAATCAAGTATCTGTTGCAAGCGAATTCTCCGGGTGAAATCTGTGCAGCAAAGTTGACATCATGTCGAAAATAAACAAATGTACAATTCACTCGTTATGGCACGGAAACTGCTGGTGTGGCTCTATATTTTTCGCGGGCTTATTTTTAGTTCGTCTCCGGATAAAATTAAGTAACTTCTATGTTTATGCTTGATTTCTCAATTAAGTAAACAAATTAAGACAAATCCTCCCAGGTGGGAGATCCAACTCGCTGCTAGTGTATAGTTGTTACTTATATTTCAACTAGTTTTTGGTTCTTGAGGCATTTTCAATTTGTTCCAGTCATATGTCACTAACTTTAACCACCGTGGAGAGGGGCACCAAGTTGTGAGTGGTAACAATTATGCAGAATTGTTGATGAGATGTTGAGGCGGCAACACATGATATGCGCGGTCGACTGACATGCGTCGATGGGCTGTGGCATGCCCCAGTCTCGTTTCTTTTTTGTCACAGACCTGAATTAACCAACATAAAATAATTATGTTGCTAGCTGCTTGCATACTCGGCCGCTCTGCTTACGACTCTGGCTTCCACTCGCACAATCACCAGGCCGCTTTTAATGTGTTAATAGTTAATCACTGAAAGCCCTGGTTGATGTTCGAGTAACTTGTGAATAACATTTATTACAAGCTGTTGACTTTTAAGCTAATATCCTTAAACAGATTTGATTTGGTTAATCCGCATTTATTAATCTATCTTGAATTGTCGATAAGAAATACGTTAATTTGATTACATGAATTTCAAAGTAAAGAATCGAGTACAATGAATAAAATCATGCACTGTGTTCATTGTTGAGCTTCAATGAAAATTCATGTTTATTAAGTGAATTTATGTCATCAGTGTCGTGAATTAATTCCAATGTGTCGAATAATTTGGTACCAGTTAAAGCTGTATTTAGCGAGTAATATGTTTAATTGCTAAGAACCATGTTACAGTATATTGAATAGGAAAAACTGTATTATATTAATGTAACTCATGAGCGGAAGACTATTAAGATGAGGACACATAGTAAATGAGGTAGATCCTTAACATGCGCAATTACTTGTCGTTTCATTTTCAAACGCCTGTTACTCAATTTTTTTTTTTTTCAGTCTTGATAAAATATGTTATTTCTCTTATATGACTGTATTTGATATACACATGTATTATATTTGCCCAATTTTCAAAGGAAAATTAATGGGCGTCTAACTGAATTACAGTTTTTTTATGATATTCGTAAAACAGCGTTAGATCTGCAATGGAGTTTTCAATTCCTACGAATCTGATATGTATCTGTCGGCCTAAGTACTTGATCATTTCCGAGACAAGTCTAGTAGCTTGAAATAGTCGCATGTCTACGACTCAGTCGTTTCCAGTAATCATACTTGTTTTTTTTTTCCGGTCTCGGTGATGGATTTATATCAACTCTCGCAAAACCGTCTTAAATGCAAGATACGGTAACAAAACTAAAGTTTGACATTCATAGCAAGTCTGCTTTCCAACTTACACAGATATTTCTTTCTTCTTTAGACCAGGATTATTTTGCTTGCACACGTGTTAATGAATCTGCAACCAAAACTGACAGTCGACTGGAAATGAATACAAGGATAAGAATGGATGTCGAGATTGATTCAGTTGCGGATGTTTGAGGAGGACGGTTCATTTAACATTACTCGATGTGTGATTTCTTCATAGAACACATTCGTATGTCTAAGATTATACCACCGCTGCAGGGACACTACCTGGATAGTTCATTCACAATTTGTGTATCATGTTTTCTCCCGAAAGTTCTATGCGTTTCGTTAAGCCAGAACTGGGGAAAATAAATCAGTATCATTTTTATTTTACGATATGGTAAAAAACTTGTGATGTGAGTCTGTTTATAACATCGTGACTTAGGGTGCTCTCACCATGGCGGCTAGCACCTAAACTCCCACTCTTTTTTCGAGTATTATCCTCTTAGAAAAGAAAATAGAACAATAAAAAACAATTCTTTCTTGATACTTAATGGGTTGTAGTGTGGTGTGTGTGGATGTGTGTTGGCTCGTGGTGTGAAGATGTGTGTGTCTGTTGTGTGTCCTGATGTGTGTGGTTCTGTTGTGTCGTGTGATTCTGTGTGTCGTTTGCTTGACGTATTGTGATTTTGCACCATGGAATAGTTGTACTTCAGACTTGAGACCCCCCGCCCCCTTCCAAAGAGTGCCTAGGTACCGCATTATGGTTTGTCACTATTAGTTCGGTATAACAATTGTATTTTGATCTATATTTAAACTTTGTGTGAATTCCAATTTTTATAAGAAAGAGCAGGATTGGAAAAAACAGTCTATATCAATGATACATAAACATTATTGATGAAAAGCCATATAAAAACGTTGTCGCGGTATATAAGCAGCGTATTTGTTCTGAATATGTAGCAACATCAAACATGGTATTGACATGAAATAGCTGAAATGACTGTTACTTTGAGTTTATGTTATTTTCATGTTAAATAGCATGCACAACTAGTTTTCATAACAATAGCTTAAGAAAAAGTGGAGAAAAATTAATTTCTTGAAACAAAAACAAAAGGTTCGTGAAGATCGTAGCTTCTGATTTATGTTTCTTTTGGGGCTCGAATCACTACGCTCAAAATGCTCGTTTATCTCAAGTTGGATGACATAATAGAAGGTCTTCTCTGCAATATTTCAGATTATCAAATATTTTATAACGCCAAACTAATGTACCTACCGTATTAACACTATTGTGTGCGTGACCTGTCGAACCAATTGCCGAATTGCGTTCCCACTACATGAAATATTCGAAGTAACATCCGCGCTACTTTGCATTTTAGGTCGTTCTTATTACCGGCTTCAATATGAATTTAGATAAAAATGCACTCTTGGCGTTGTAACTATGAGGAAAGATGCTGGGATCGATCTGACACGTGCAGCCATTTTCTCTTCGAAATCTTCCACACGACCTGATTTAGATCCTATTAGGCCAGACGATGAACCCCGAAGAACTCTACTTTCCCCGCCACCGCCTATGCACGTGAATCTGTGTGCTCCGGGAATTTTATCCACTCAAAGATCCACGGCTTCCCTTTTTCTGAACTTACTTTGCGGTCCGCGAATAGACCTCACTAATCCATAATTCAGTACTTGGCTGTGTGAACCCGGCCGAAAATACATTTCGGTCTTAATTACGACAGCAGTGACTGCTTCAGCCTCTCTATCCGTCATATTTCCTAGCACAGATCACGAAATGCGACGGCCACACAGCTCGATAACAGTAGAATACGCTCATACGGATTCATATTCTCAAATCACCAACACCTCCAACTATCCCGCCTTCGCCCAGTCCAGATTCAGAATCGCGTTACTGCACGGGAGCGGCATGAATCTAAATAATAGAGCGAACCTCTAGAAGACAACCCTCAAAGACCTAGCAAATCACAGGTGAGACATGATGGGGTAAGATGCGTTAAATAGAGACTCCTTCAATTCGACATGCCAAGCGCTTAATCCACATCTTTAGACGCGAGGACCCGGGGACGTCTGCGGCCTATTAGTAATCTTTCGTGTTCCACCTCGCGTCACGTTATCCCAGGGATCGACTGAATCGTCATAGCGTGCGAGGCATATCTAGTTCCCAACCCCGCACGACATCAGCCAGAGGTTAAAAGCATCCTCAATTGATTACGATAAACCAATATTTCGATTTCGAGAGTTCGTTCATTCTTTCCTAATCTACATAGTTGATCGTACAATACGACTTATCGTACGAGTAATTCTCACGCTTTTCCCATGTGTTCGTTTTATACAGGCATATTAGCTGTTACCTTCAGAAACTGTGCGTGGGTTCTAATAAAGTCAGAGCGATTGATTGCAGAAGTAACGAAGACAGGTGTAAAAAAGAAAAAATCCACTTTTCTTCAAAACGGAAAAACCTGCTCTAGCTGAGGAATAACAGCAATTAATCTCGGTTAGAAAAAATTAGATTAATATGTGGAGTCCCGGTGGAAAAATAACTATGATGTTGGGCAATTACAGTGGGCGTCCGTTTCCTTTTTATATGTTTCTAGTTGATTATGCTGCTTTCCCTGGTTGTCATGGCTTTCCGGTATAATGTGAGATTAGTTCTTTCATTTTAATGTATTGAGTAACTCTTATACAACCACATAGAAGGAAATTGCCGCAAAAAAACAATCAATCAATTAATAAATGAGAAAACAAATAAACAATACATGAGGGAAAAAACACAATTGACCGGGTAGTATTGTCATTGGAGGCGTATTGGTCATTTCAAAAATGTTTTTAATCACGCGACAAAGTAGCAGGTTAGTAAATTTGTTATAATAAAGAAAGTAAACTTTAGTTATAATTAAATTAAATTACGCTACCGTCAATTAAGTTTTACAAAATAAAAATAACCAGGTGTTTTTAACTGTTCAATAAAGTTCGCGCAACAATTTCTGTAGTCAGTTCTTTTCAAAGACGCTTCTGATTAAAACAGTCGAAGAGTTATGTATTGGTTCTTTTTTTAATAGTAGAGGAGGCAACAGCTATCACGAAATTACCTCATCAAGAATGGAAAGGTTTCCTGTGTTGATGTTTTTTGAACAAATTTACGAAGTTTCGATCACGACCTCGCTTTTTAATGAAAAACGGAGAAAGCTTGGACATTATTTTCATTACCATTTCGCGGAATTGATTGTTTGAAAGATTACAGTTTTCACAATCTGTTTTGTTATCGTCAAAAACAATATTCCCAGATATATATATAAAACCTTACCGATTTTCGGAGTGTGTGTGTATTCACACTGGGTGACGCGTAACTTTTCATTCATTATGCATGATTTAAAACGTTACAGCGTGTCTTATAAACCTAGACTCATGGAGTTGAAATAGGTTGAACGGCAAGGCAACTTGTGGCAAGTGTAAGACAAAATGTTCAAATAAAATTTTGATTCCGTATCTCAATGGTGGAATACAAGGAGCCTTAACCAAAGACTAGTATTTTGAAGCTCCAACGCGTTAAGCTGTCAGGGAAGGTTAACACAAGAGCGCGAACTTTCCAAGGATGTGTACTTTCGATTGAAATTTCTAATAAAAGAATATTTATGTATACAGGCAAGCTGAAAATAGTTCTTTGACGCAATGAGTTTATCTAGCGACTAAAATGTACAGATGTATTCGTATTCTGTCTGAAAAAAAAAAAGTCATTTGATGTTATACGTTGATGAAGACGTTTGTCACAATTTGATTATTATATGTCCTTCATTTTTTCCTCGAAATGGTAATTCACAATGTTCTAATCAACGTTCCAGACTATTGCAAAGTTGTGATGTCGGTGTATGGATTTACTCCATCATATTTCATATATTGTCTAATTGCCTTGTTCAGAAGCCATTCGTCGCGTGATGAGGGGGTAGATTGTAAACTGTATACGACACTTCAGAAAAAAAGAATGAAATTTAAATCAATCTATCCTCATTTATATTGACAGTTGGTGTCATTAAATTTGAAACATACTCAGTCAGTTACTTAAAGCTAAGCCGTATCTTGCTCTCCTTCGTTGTTATTCATTTGGTACGAACGAAATTCATCTATAAATATAGTTGAATATGCTTACTCTTCGATTGTTTGGATGTAAGCAACAATCAAATCGGATTGTATACGAGCAGTATGGGACGATTGGGACTGTACCTTAAGTTAACACACCCCATTGTTTATTTAAATAATTTCCTCATTGAATAACCCACTCTCCAGGTTAGGTTTAAAAAATGTATGAACATGTACTGATAGCCTCCAGTGTCTCACAGTGTCGAAACTAAACCAAAATTACACTCCACAAAAAAGGGAAGTGCATAATTTAATAGTTTATTTGGAAACGGATTAACGGGCAATTTAGGAGTTGCTGTTTTGCTTGCTAAGTTTTAAATGTTTGTTTATGTGTTTGTCTGTTTATTTGTGTATCTATTTGTTTATTTTTCTATTTTTGTTTCTGTTGCTTTTTCGCTTCGGTTTTTAAGTGCAGTTTTTAAGTTAAGTAAGTTTTTTTCGGTTTATAAGTCGTATCAAAAAGGGATATGTACATGCACGTTGGTATCTAGGTCGGTGGGCGCGTGCGTGTCTCTGTGTGTATGCGTATAATCTGTTTGTGTCTTCTACCCGTGTGCATGTCTGGTTGGTCTGTCTTTGTCTTAATTCTCGTGCGTCAGTCTAGTCTGTGTGTGTCTCTATGTGTGTTTGTATAATTATGAGGGATGGTTGGTAGTGGGGGAGGGGTATCAGTCTTCTCACCATAATAATACTCATCACACCGATGCGACGGTCGCTGTTCAATTAACAGCCTCAGTGACCCGATAATTCGCTTGACCTTGGCAGGTGGACCCTATACGCGGTTTTAAGTGTCCCACGCGATACCAATAATCCAATCATCACGGTCCTAAGAGACGGCTCTCGAGGAGAAATAAGGATATCATAACTTCAATTAAATCTCCCATTAAAGCTAAGTATCTGATTATCACTTCCTTCGAACCGGCGAATGAATACGATGGCCAGGATAGGTGTTATCGAGATTATCGGGTTGACCGATTTTTGTCACGCCCTGACGTTGTTCTTCGATGCAAGAGCAGTCACGTCGTATTTCTTCACTTCAGCTGGATGGACGACACACGCACGCGCACACACACACACACACACACACACACACACATACACAAACAAACATACGCACGCATATACATACACACACAATACGCAAACACAGACATACACACACAAACACACACACACACGTATCATTCACAGGCACAGACGTACAGGGCATACAACACATAAAATCACCAACACGCGAACGCGGGTAGTCATTTTTTCAGCTTGTAAAAAGTCATTAACGCAATGAAATAGTAATAACCGACCCTGCAGTTTCTCTCTAAATAAGTATCTCAATGCAACATTTGCCTAATTGGCTTTTGTAACTCTAACCATGGAGGTCTCTTCTACCTCCATGCTCTAACGAAGGTGTTCCAGTGAAAGACAACCTTCAACTGATGTTCTACAAGACTGTTCACTTCTTCGATAATCTTACACTAATTTGAACCAGACGGGAACGCCATTTTCGAGATATGTCGCTTTAACGCGATCATTTCAGAGCATTTCCCCGCGGCTGATTAATGATTTGAGGGAAATTACTTCGAGTGATCTGACGCGTCACATTAAATATCAAGAAAAATCCCCCCACTGGGGTAGTTCAATATTTGTCTATCGATTAATGGGATGATGAAATATAGGCTCCATCTTGAAGCGCAGATTTGCATGCATTCGGCAAGGAAAGGTCACGTGACTTCTCGGGTCCCAGACGAAAGACATCAGGATCCGAGGTGCCTGGTTTAACAGCACCGCGCAAGACGATAATGGAATTGTGTATAGGGCTTGATATTTACAGTTAAAAAGGTGCCATGCTTACCTTACGGCATGCACGCGCGTAGTGACAACACAATAAACATTTCCATTCTCATCTTCCTTCGATATACGGACGTGGAAAAATGTTACTAGGCTCACCTAATTTGTATAAAAAAATACTTAAAAATATTACAAAAATATTTATATTTTTAATATTACAAATATTAAAATATATGTATAATATTTGTCATATTATACATATTACAAAAATATTTAAACTATATATAATAGTTTAAATATTTTTTGTGTATAGGTTTCCCTTTAATTTTGTAATTATGATACAATGTCACATTTTGGCATGCTTAATATGTGCAAAACAGATTTGTTATTTAGTTTTTCACGTACTTGATATAGTAGCTTTTGAAATGACATTTTGCCTTCGGGGTAGAATTCCGAGAAAAGTGGTGTTTTTTGCAAAATATAACTTACATGATCAATCACCTCACTAAGCTTTTCGTACATTACTTGTCAAATTCTCGTTTTATGTTTCAAACGGGAACATTTTGTGTTATTTCTATATGATTGTTTTAGAGCCAAATCTGTCTGTACTTCTTACTTGAGAGGTACATATCTGTGCAATGGCCCATGCAGCGCATTTTTGATCCAACTATTTGAAAGGTACGTAAAACTACAGTGTTAAAACTCTGTGAATTGATACGTTGTGAAATATAAACAAGAAATCATTAGAAATTAGGCCATTGCTCAAGTTGTATTTTGTAGCGGTCGTCAGGGTTTTTAGGGACAGTGATTTTCCGTTTTACTGGTAAATCAAACGGAAAATCCGTTTGGTTCTTATATTTTTCATGTACAAATTCATGGAATTCACCTTTGCAAAACGGAATTCATGTTTTTGCTGTGTACATTTTCTATGACGAAACAGAATTTCCATTTTTAGATCAAGTTGAAACGGAATTACAGTTTTTCAGAAACGGAAAAGACCATTTTTAGCAACGGAAAATCACTGTCTCTATGTTTTAGACAATTGGTGCGGCTTTCACCCACTGATTTTGAATTAGGTACAGTCCCAAACGTTGCCTGAGTATGGTCCAACTGCACATATGTGATTGTTCGTTTCTTGTGTACCTTGTAAGTTTTGATCAGCAGGTATTCAGTTTTACTATATGATACACGAATTAAATCTGGCAGTCAGATTTAAATTCAGTGCGTGCGCGTGACGTCGGTGCATTATGCTTGAATCTTATCGGCGGTTAGTCTCACGAAACCTGACTTTTCAGCCCCAAAGATTTTGTGAGAAGTGAAGATTTATGCAAAACTTTACATCATATATGATTTGACTTATTTAATTGACAAGCTCAGTTAGGGGTGTGCAAATCATGCTCACAATCTTTAAAGGCAGAGCGTCCCTTTTGCATGCCTAAAAATTAAAAATGTTGAAATACACTGACTTATAGAATAAAATACCATCTGAGAACCTTTAGCAAAGTATAACAGCTAGAAACTCACCCCTAGACTCTGATTTAATTAACGTCTCGTAGAGATACAAATTCCTAGCATATAATGTACACGAAACGGGTATTGATTTTTTTGTGCATTCTTCAAATTCCAGGAAATTGATGATACTCAGATTTCACAGACATGTCCTTCATCAATAGCCTAAGGCCATGAGTGATCTTTTGCTGTACTGTGGGAGGGGTGCAAATGAGATTCCTTGTCTTTAAGGTGGTTGAATGATGAACTACTGCAGATGTTGATAAAAGAAGAGATTTCTGAGATTTCGATTCGAAGAGGCCAACGACCGAGATGATTATAGGGTCTGTCGGGGACTTGTAGAAGATGATGGTTGCTATGGGAGCAAAGGAAGCAGAAGAAGGAATGTGCACGGCGTTAAGGCAATGATCTTCAACAGGAAATTAATTTCGGCAAAGGGGGAGGTGAGGGGCACGTGTCTTGTAAGATAGGTGACATTAGGTAGAAATGAAGAAGAAATGAGATGTGACAGCCCAAAATGAGCTGCTGAATCCATGCAAAAAAATAGTCCCAGGTCTATTAGATACCTCTTACTGATCAGGTATGTGAAAGCATTATAGAGATGTCCCTGCACTTATTTCGAAGAGTAGTTTACAGTTGTAAGGTTCCTTGATAATGCCATGTCTGCTATAAGTGAACAAACCCAATATCATGTGTGTTAACTCTATGGCAAATGCAGACTATCGGAGGTAGTTGATTAACATTATTTTTACTTGACATACTATAACACTTATAACAGTCCATTATCTTGTCTTTAACTCTAAGTTCGTCCGTTCATTTTCGTATTTAGTTCCTATAGCTGTTTAACGGATTTTACTTATTTCTGTTTCTAGAGGTTATAAAACCAGCCGTTTTAGTTACGGTATTCAAAGTTTCCATGATGTCCACTGTTCAAATTTGCAACACACAGAATTAAAACCTTCACAGTGGCCTCAAAGAAGAGATTGACAGGAGGAGGCCACGCCTATTTCTTCCAAGGTGGTTGACGCGGCACTGAAGCGAGTGAAAATTGGTATAAGTAGCAATTAAGGTGAGCAAGGTGGGAAAGGAGAAGCAGTCTGACCGTTATGGCCATACATTAAAACCTTCACAGCGGGCTCAACGAAGTGATTGACAGGACTAGGCCACGCCTGTTTATCCCAATGTGGTTGACGCGGCACTGAAGCGAGTGAAAATTGGTATAAGTAGCAATTAAGGTGAGCAAGGTGGGAAAGGAGCAGGCAGTCTGACCATTATGGCCATACATGTTGATGAATCTTCGTCATTTGGGAGATGGAGAGTAACCAAGCTAACTAGAGCATCGGGCCATCACGGTCATTCCCACTGATGACACTAATCCCAGCGGATATCAATAATTACTCTACTGTGGCAAACAGCTCGGAATCTTGAGAAAGACCGACAATTGAGAGATTAAAGAGCGTTTACGATTGTATATGGAGACCTGACGATTTTAAAACGAAGTACGTGTAATGCCACTCAATCTAACGGCGGAACGTTAGAAAAGGTGATTGAACACAATGAATTGATGTCTTTTGAGATGTCTATAAACAGACGGACCTATACACTCCTGCTCATAATTATGGAATATTTTGTTGATACTTAATAGTTCTCTCTGCTGTATCGTCCAAATTTTTTCAAGATAAGTGTTTATTTCACAAAAATGCAGTATGTGAAGCAATTTTCGATTTCATGAGATGACTAAAGTGAAAAGTAAAATACATTTGAGCGAAATAACAATTATATATATATTTTTTTGGAAATTCCACCAAAAATCATAAAAAATATTAAATTAAAGTAATTTAAAAAAACACACAGAAAACTGATAAATTTGGATCTAATGTCATTTATCACTAAATTAACATAAGAATAGTGCCTGTTACAAGTCTAATAACGTGCGTAACCACCACGTGACTCAACAACAACAACAACACCGCCATTTATAAGCACAGGTTTTAGTGTCGAGTCGGACGCTACAAAATGCTAAAAATTCCTGAAATACTTAGACTATAATTGTTTCACATGGGGCAAACAAATATTAATCCAAGACGTACCGTTCATGGAAAAATGGCAACTTCTAAAATGTTTTTTTAAATATTCCATAATTATGAGCATGAGTGTACGTATGGTGTGATTCAATTTTAAGTGAATTGGAAAGTTGGTTTCATAACAGATATGGATCGAAAGAACTGTTTCACTGGAAATGTGAGTTGGGGCAAAACTGTTTAACGAATCATGCATATTGAAGATATGCGATCTACCGTAGCATTTTCATAACAGACAAACGATAGGCCTATATGACAGCAATCATGATTACTTTTCTCATGATCTTTCTTTGCACTGAGTGATTCCTTTGCGGTTAATTAAGTCAGTATTCCATGAACATAAAAGCGATGTATGATAATTCACACAATCGCTTATTTATCTCAATTATTTTCACAGCTACAATAAGAATTACCTAAATGTTAATAGGGCATTATACAAATTTACACACGCTTCCCTTTATGATTTTTTTTTAAATCAGAAGGTACTTTCGTTTATTTTTGAATGATAGATTTTAAATTAATTTGACAGTTATTAATGATTAATGTTAATTTTACATTCAATTATGAAGAAATGTTAACTTGTTAAATCAAAGAATGTTTAGAACTACATTAAGTTAATTCAGTTCCATTGAGAATTAGACAATTTAGTAAAACTTCATACAAATGTTCTGTGTCTTTAGAAGTAAAATAGTTCACCGATATCTTTTCAGTCAAGATAATCACAGGAAGAGCTAAAAATCAGCAGTGTGCTCTTACCCGTGGTTCGGCATTGCCACATATTTACTCAATTCGAAATGTTTTCACATTGAGAGAAGACTCAAATGTCACCTAATTCAATAAACATATCCCGTTACAGATGAGATAAATAGCTCTCAGAGTTATTAAGCACCTTTCTCCTGCCATAGGTACCCACGAACAGGGTTCACTTTGCCAAACTATACGGTATTTGCTTACTTCTCGGTCTGAGGAACATCCGGCAAATGCAATGTAATAGAAATAAAGAATACGGAAAATCGATACCGCGGAACACTGATAAAAAGCTGTACGCCTACATCATTCATTCATCTTCAGGTTATTTAACTCTCTACCCGCGCTCTCACGAGCACACAGGTACAGACATACACAGAGCACACACGCATTGATATACAGAGAAACACGTTCACACGTACGTTATATAAGTGTGAGCACGCATGTACGCGAGCAGGTCATTTTATGCAGGAAGAGTAATAGTGTTAATAATGACAACGATTTTGAAGACTCAATCCCAATTATCACCACAGTCAATGGGACTGGATTCTCCACAACACACACACACACACACACACACACACACACACACACACACACACACACACACACACACACACACACACACACACACACACACACGGGGGTGTTCCTTTATGTGCCGAGTAGGAAAAAATAGCCTAGATCTACACACAGTAAGTCTATTGGAGAAAATGGGCAGGGGAATCGGGTCAACTTATGATTTTCACTTTCTTAAAACACTAAATATTCATTTTGAAATAAAAAAAAAATCAGGGCTTCATTTTTAGACATTATCAAAGACACTGGTAGCATTGGGAATCATGTAGCTCAGATTTTTTTTAGCTGGGAACAATGTTATACAATGCCTTTAATTGAAATGTTCACAAAATGATGTTCTGCTGTCTTCATAAGATGGCAACTTAGTCCAGCACAAATAATGATTTTCCTTACTCCAACCTTCCTTTTACACGGTGTAAATGTGCATCTCCTATACTTAAAACTGGGCATTGTATCAGTTAAAGACCAAGTGCACTTTCGGTTGATGTCTGACAAAGTGTTCATCAATTATTTACAAAGTACGGTATCGGTAGGCCAGACATCAGATAAAAGCATTTAACCTACTGAAAATTTATTTTTTTATAACATCTCATATAGATTAATAATCAGAAAGAAAATATCACTTCGTCTATATTCTATGGTAAAAAAAAAACCTCCAGAGTTTTTAAGCAATTGCTAAAGAATGGAAGCGATTTGATTTTGATTTTGATTTCTGTTTGGACTTGTTTATGTACATGTAGATTAGATTTGAGGAAACATGGGTATTTCAGTATAGTGTCACATATTGCCATGTAGATTTCTACAGTCAAAGATAAGTGAATAAGATAAGTGAAATTTGATAGGGAGGGGGTAAATCATTGCCTAACGAAATTGTAATATAATGATATTAAAGGAGTGTAATACGATAAGAAGTAGTCTTCATTTGGAGATATCATTATTCTAGAGTCAATAAAGCTGTGCAAGGATTCCACTGCGGATTTCTTTTCTTTTTTTGGGGGGGGGAGGCAAACGTTGCCTCTTTTTTTTTTTGAACAATTAGTATTCAGTATTCGCTGTGATGTTCCAAGTTGTGCAGCATACTGTGGGTTCTATCAGGGTCATACTTTAATTCAATAGTGGTATATTCATACCAGTTTCTCCTCCAATAAACAAATTAAAGACAAATCCTTCCTGCTATAAGATATACAACCCAATTAGGGTATACATTGGTATATTTTCAACTCATTCGGCCATTGGGAAATTCTCAAATGTTAATATACAAGCGCATAATGATTTAACACCACCGTTTGGGAAATTAATAAGCGTTGGATCCTGAACAAATTTATCTAAAATAATCAAAATGTATACACAGCTGATAAATCATACAAGCGTCTTACTCCTTTAAATTAGAAGTAGAAAACAGAAAGTCTTTCTTTCGTATCTGAGAAGCAAAAAAGGTCATTTGCCTGCCAGTTGAAATGTTTTTTTCTTTCCGAGGAGAGAAGCAAAAAGGGCTTTTACCTGGCAGGCAAAAACACATTAGAAAAGAAGGACTTTCGTAATTAGCTGATTGGCGATAAGGCCCTCCTACTTTACTCGATATGCAACATTGAAAAAGATTGATTCACCTGACAGACTGAAAAATATATTCTTCTTAAAGGCACTGTATAACAATGTTTCCATTTAATGTGAGCTACATGATTCCCCCTGCTAGTAGTGTCTTTGATAAGGTCTAAATCTGAAGCCCTGAAAAAATTACAGTTCAAAATGATCATTAAGTGCTTTAAAAGAGTAAAAATCATTGAGATGCCATTTCAGTTTTTCCCCATAGACTGCTGTGTTGCAGATTTTTCTATCGGGCGAGAATAATTCACGTGCCAACTTTTATCCGTACATATTTTACCAGTGACAGCATAACTGTCTGAACTTTTGTGTTCTAGGGTGTTTATTTGTGTATTCAAACACTGTCAGATATGTCAGATAGCAAAGTTTGACAATTTTTAAACGGGTCTTCCACGATGTTATATAGTGTCTTTAAAAAGACAAGGGGAAGAATAAGTAAAAAAAAAATACATTTCACTTCCTTTCATTTTTATTTTTATTTCCAAGCGAGAAAAAAAATCAGTATAACAACATGAAAATTTGATGGAATTAAAATAACACTATAGTGACTCTTTGTATTTCGGTGCATATGGGTATGTTTACCAGTGTGTTTATGTCAGTGTATCTAAGTGTATCTAAGTGTCTGATTGAGCTGGAGATTATGCAATCTTTGAGTACAACACGTATGAGACTTCAAGTAAATTTGTGTATGTATCCTAAATATTTTAAACGAATTTAAGTGTTATGAAGTATAATTGCCAAAGTTTTTAATTTCTCGCCAACGTACCCTATACGTGATTTGAATCCCGAATCAGAACTAAAAGTAGTTGTTACAATATTTATAGATCAATTATTCTCATACATGAAATATGTGGGTGATTTCATTTGAAAAAAACCTGTTAATATTTTCTCATATTGTCCTGCAAGATCCATCATTTATGAGTATTATTCCGAGAAACTCACCTATATATACATCTTAAAAACCGTGATTATTTATGGATCAATTATTGTCATATATGAATTATGGCGATAATTTCATCTGAGAAACTCTTCATATTTTCTTACATCGCTCTCCATTATTTATGAGTACTACTCATAGAAAGTTACCTGAAATAAATAGTACATCTTAGAAACCGTGATCATTATGAATTCATGTGGAACATTCGTAAATACGAATAATTTACTGCCTAAACGATATTACATCGATGTATTTAAACAATTGCAAGACAGACGCATGGTGTAGTAATTTAAAATGATGTATTTCTTTTATTTGGTAATTCCGAGGCAAAATAGTTTCCGAGCTATTTATTCTATACAGATGAAAGTATAAGAAAAAAGGAAGATTGACATTCTTATCATCCTCATTCGGAATATCCGACACATGCACCTACGATATATTGCAAGAGGTTCGTGATATGAAACTGTCATCATTTTTTAAACCTATGCCAGGAGTCTCATGTTGTTGCCTATATGTGACTATATCTGGAGCTTTAGGGTAGAATGAACCTCATCAACTTTTTTTTTTTACAAAAACAAAATAAAATGTTCAATGTCTGCATGAACAAGTTAACCACTAACGATATTTACGATGTACCATAACATTATGTTGCTCTCACTCACAAGTCTGCCGCGGAATAATCGGTCTGAAACAGTGGCGTAGCTAGGATTTTTTTCAGCGGGGGGGGGCCTTGACATTTTGTAGGGGGGCACCAAATCCTAGGTCCAAAATTGTTCCCGGTCACGCCAGTCGCCAAAAACTCGCTCAGCGGAGGGGGGGGGGGTTAGTGACGAAAAAAATTTCTCCAATACCAGTCAACAATTTTCACAGTCGCGCCAGTCGCGGAAACTCGCCTCCAGTGGAGGGGGGGGACAAATTTACACAATTTTTCTTTTCTCAACAAATTTTTCACGGTCTTAATTTTTGTGGGGGGGCACCTGGGGGGCACAAACAAATGGTGGGGGTACGTGCCCCTCCCCCGGCCCCCACGTAGCTACGCCCATGGTCTGAAAACTGCATTGGTTATTCACAAAAATAATCATTAGTATAAAACGATATAATGTAATAAAATCCATCGTATTACAAATCATCAGGATATCGTTCCAATGGGTTGTAACTAGAAATTTGACATCTAATATCTTAAATTATAAGTAGTGTTTAAAATACTAGGTCAAGGAAAATAAACCAAATACACGGTGCTGTTTTTGTGAGAAAGAATTCATCAGTGATATTTGTTTTCTCAGTATTGATACGTCATTAGTGGTATTTGTTTTTGCAATAGCGATACACTGTTTGGTTTCCTATTTCACCTCAGATGTTTTGTGAAACTAATTCCCAATTGATAAGATGTTTTTTTATAACAGACTAAGTAGTTTTTGTGCATAACATGACACATTATAGTAAAATTACATTTCGGCCTACCTGATTCAATCTGTATTCAAAAAGGGGACTTTGGGAAGACTGTTTTTGTCACTCAATCATTTTAACGTATTCACAGAAATTGTACCGTGGAAGAAGAAAGATAAACATGATTTGTGAAATGGATGAATACCTTTTAGGATAATAAAGAAGATAGAGTGTATGAAAAGAAAAAAAGAAATACAGGGAAAATGAAATGCTGCTGATAATGTATGTGATGTATTCTTCGTCCTTGAAATCATGCAGCCTGGATATTTTAGTTATTCTTTTTTCCTGGTTCTGAGAGCGTTATGAAAAGTTATTAAAGGAAGAAGGAGCCAGCAACTAACAGACATAAGTTAACAAAAAAAAAGACATTGTGAGTATTGTGAGAATTATGGTACATGTTGATAAAGACAGCCTAAATAAGGGGGTACTGTGTGATACTCACCCTCAACAAGGCCCTATAGATTAGTTAATTTGTGTTTATTTTACGTCTTTGCAAGTTTTACCCCGGGACAAATCTTGCAGAAACAGCTACAGGGGGAGGAGTTTATCGATTCAAACAGTGCATACATTACCACGGCGCAACTAATACACGTCGGGTGGCATGCAACGGTCACGGTCGTATGGTCACTTCCAGACCTGTGCACGTGCGATCTGATTGGTTGGCAAGAACTCATTTTCAATAAGAATTTTTCTTAACTTATGTCTGTTAGTTGTTGGCTCCTTCTCCCTTTAAGATAAATCATGGTTATCCGAGAGACTTGATATACTTTATGTAATTGCAGATCCATTATGCGCTAATGACTAAGTTATTTTGTTCGATATGCCTTACCTTCATGGAATTGAACTATTTTTAGATTTTTCCGTTTTAACACAAATGCAATTCATCTTCTGCCGTTCAGCAAATTTACTGTACTTATTGTTACTTCTGGGTAAAGGCGTACCCCAGGGACTGTTTAAAGGGGTGTTTTGTGGTGCAAATCCACACAACAAATAAGCAAGGGGGTCATTACGTCCAAAGGAAAATTATTTCATGATACAAAACCGATCCGACAAGCAAAAACAAAAAAAGGTCGTAATTTCTGAAAGAAAACTGTAACTTGTTCTATGATGCAAATCGATGCAACAAGCAAAATAGAGTGTTATCATGACCGAAGAAAATGGTTCTATGGTGGAAAATGGTAGGAGAAGCAAAAACAAACAAAAAGGTCATCACTTCAGAATAAATCTATTTCATTGTGCAAAGCGATCCGACGAGCTATATAGGGTCATCGCATCCAAACAAAAAGGTACGAATCATTGCAATAAGCAAAAAGTAAAATCAAGTTACAAAATCTCGCTGTTCTCATTATCCTTATCCATTTTATTTCTTTTCTAAAGGGGAGTGTTTTCCCCAAAAGGGGGGTGTTTGAACACCCCACGCACCTCCCCTTGGTACGCCTATATTTCTGCGCTATTCAAAATTGGCAACAATCTCTAAAGACACGGGAAGGGTCATCTCATGCTCTCAGCAAATTACCCTTTAGACGGTATCCTGAACATCCCGCATTATTCATCCATTGTCGATAACAGGACAGAACAATGTGCCTTATTAGCTTACCTCGAGCAGCTGAAATATCATTGTAGTTCAAAGGACGTAGAATGGTTTAATGGGCCATTGCTCTTAAGTTAATGTAATCAGGTTTTCGAAAAATGTGCCGTGATAGGCGACTAAAATCAAATATTGCATATTTATATTTTGTGGTCCTGCGGCCATTATTAGCCCAAATACGCAAGTTGTTTTAAGTCTTTAAAATGTGAATGTGTTCGCACAAACAACATTACCCTGAACAATATATTACAGGCATCGTGTTGTTAATTCTTTCACCTAATTTGGCCTTGCTTTAGAAAATTGGCTCACGCAGAAAGCAAGTACTCTTGGCTTAAATTGAGTGCATGAAAAGAACACCGCTTAGGGTATTTCCAAACATATGCATGAAACATCATTTATTTCAGACTTACGTTTACGAGGATTAGATTTTTTGTGCATTGAGTTTTTTTTTTCAACTTCCATTGACAATATTCAGGTAGATTATAGACATGCATGCTTGTTCCTGCGGGATTGTAGTAGTCTTCAAAAATAGACCTATATCATCAGTGTATGTGGATCATGTTTATACCGTGTCACTTGGTATAACCTTCAGTGCAAACACAATTTATGTCTAACGAGGTTTTTCGCTTACTAGTATCTTCACTGTATGAGCATCACGACTACACTATATTGTCAGTGCATGTGCATCATGCCTATATCAACTGGTGTAACCGTAAGTGGAAAAAACGATTGATGTCTAATGTGGCTATTCGCTCCACTCACCATCTAGGGATTGTTTGCTTCACTCACCAGGTCGACGTGCATTGGTCAGAAGTTCTCCTAAGGGACCAATCAGAGCCTGGATAGAGGACAGGAACTGTAATGCACGCATCCTCAACTGCAGATATCGCTTCGTCATCAACACGCAATCGCCAGCCATTAAAATGTTTCCTCGTGTCTGGAAAATGATGAGGTGTTTCTATCTCAATACGGGACCTCCGGCTTTACGTCCTATCCGAGGGACGGGGTAATGGGGATAAAGTGCTTTACCCAAGGACACAACCGCCACGGCGTAGACTCGAACCACGGGACCTCTAGGTCTTGTAGCCGAAGTCGTATCCACTTAGCCATGGTACTTCCTTCTAAACTCCGCAGAATGAATTTTTCTCAGTAGTAAGCCAGTGAGTATAAAGCCTTTATAATGTGCTACCTAACAGACTCAGAAACGGTATACAGCCCAATTTTCACTTTTTACATACACTCCAAGGCACTCTAAGTTCCGCAAAGATTCACAATTTTGTCACAATAGCAGCCCAAATTCCGTTGCTTATTGGAACCATATTGACGTAGGACAAGTTTCTTATTAGCACCCAGAAATGATTCTGCTACTGTGACAAAAATGGTTCTGAAACAATCCCTTTCATCTTAGAGTAACCAACATAAACTAACCAACAAAAACACTTTCATACTTTGCAGCAGGTTATTAAAGATAGAATCCGCAATTTTCAATCAACCTTCGTCAAAACGAATTGTGTGTGTGTGTGTGTGTGTGTGTGTGTGTGTGTGTGTGTGTGTGATGTGTGTGTGTGTGTGTGTGTGTGTGTGTGTGTGTATCTGCGCATGTGCGTCTGTGTGTGAGCGTGTTTACGTGTGTGTTTGCACGTCTGATGTTTGTGTCTGTGTATGTACGTATGCATGTGTGTATGTATATATGTGTTTGTAAGCGATGTTAAACAAATTCGAAAGTATCCCCGGCTAGGCAGCAAGCGATACGCCGAGTACGAACAGTAAAATATCAAGTTCTTGTTTTTACGGAATACGATTCAACTTTGCAACCGCCCACCTTCGACAACATTAAATCATGGCATGTAGATCGTGACCTAGTGAGGCTAACATGTGATCATCACATGCGACATTCATCGTGTAGTTTCATCACGAGTCAACAACGAAAGTGATTAGCACGAACGGACGTAAAAATCCCTTCACAATTAATGGTATGCTATCAGTATACCAGCACCTCCATGATCAGGACACATTGTGGAGCTTTTCCATGCACTTCACATTTTCACTGGGCAGCCTAAGGGGGTTTAACTCCCTTTCCCCCATAGATCCGCCACTGATGATGTACCCGTGTTTGTCATGATACGCTTTTCAATGACGGTTCAGAGAATTTGATAAAAGAACACATGATATAGGTGTCATGTAGCTAAATATTATTGAGAAGCTCCACGGTCCTAACGAGAACAATTGTTTTTTCGTAATCACCATTTCTCCTTTACATCTACTACTGGTTTCAAGAGGGGACGGCTTAAAAAGACTACTGTAAATCATCCGGTCTCGGGCTATACTCACTCAATCACCCTTTGCTCTCGGACATTTTAAGATCCTTCATCACCATCACCTGCTAGTTTGCAGCCACAAACCTTTGCCCGTCGTCGCAAATCAGGGTCAGGTTCTCTAACAAATGTGCTGCAGACTAGTACTTTCATAGGCCCTGTGTTATAGCTGCTCTTGTGGCACAAGCCCTGACCAACAAGATTAGCCTTGGTTCAAGGCGCTGTAGAAAGAATTGTAGTGCCAAACAAAAGTCTGTGCCTGCAGACTAGTCACCTGCCGTCACAATGCACACACCTTCTTAATTTAGATTCAAGTTTCAATTGACGTAATGGTCGGCCCATTCCGGAACTATCCACGCATCCTACTATCATGCATATTGCATAGGGATAATATTCATATTATGATGCGCTATATAAAAAAAGTTCATTATTATCATTGATGAAAACAAAACTGCATATATGGAAAGGTATCCAATTTACCTCATTATTATGTCTTTAGAATCTTCCCTCCTATATTACTATACACAAATCGAAGGACCCAATAAAAATACGTGTCCTGAACCAGCTTGAAGCTTGGTTGCTATTACGCATGCAAAATAATGGCCAGGGATCCAATATGGGAATAAATTGGGCATCCAATGTATTCCCATAATGGACTCCTGGCCATTACGCATGCGCTGACGTAATGACGCATTGTAGCAAACGCTAAGCCGTCGGTTTAATTTTTATTAGCAACACAGAGTGGGATATGACAATGTGTTAATAGTATATCCTTGTTTTAAACCAGTTTTATGGTCACAGATAGGTTTATGATTACAATTAGAGGAGTCGGTTAACGTATTAGTGTTAAGTTAAAAGAAGGGCCACAGGGTTTGAGGTTTTGTATGTTAGTTATACCTCAATCTGTGCTGCAAATAAAAATAACATCGCAAGGCTAGGCGAGGCTTGGTTGACTTGCTACATGTACTGCTGCGCTAGCTCTGTACGTACGGTACACGTAACGTTAGCTAGCTAGCTCTAACGTTAGTTCTTGTTTGTAAACAAGTCAAGATGGCGGATTCTACTCAGACTTGAAATGTTTTATCTCTAAATTTGGAACATTTTCCTGAACTCTTTTCCATTGTGAAGGGTGCGGAGCCGAAACTACATGTAGATCTACTTGATTTGGGACATCCTTGCTGGTAAGTAATTCTCATTCTTATGTTAATTTGAATGAAGTCCAAACTCCTACAACGTCTGACGTTAGTAGCGTAGGTCTATAATTTAACCTAACGTTAAATTATCATGTACACGAATACGGGAAGATCCTAAAAATAATATAATGATAAAATTGGATTCATCGTGTTCGTCCAATACAAAATTTATTGGTCTCGCTAGGAGTTGAAAAATATTGGGCTCGACTTCGTTTCGCCCAATATTTGCCAACTCCTAGCTCGATAAATTAAAAATACACAAATAAATTTGTGTATTGGACTCAGTGAATCCAATTTTATATCAATATCTAACATTATATGCTGATAAATCCCATGTTATTCGTATGATAACACCACTGCATGTTTACACCTCTTTGCCTAAGACAGTTCTGCCTGTGTCCTTGTTGCAGATTTACTGTAGCAACCCGTCACCACGATACCCTGATAAAGTCGCACAACCCAAAAGTAAGGAAAACGTCAAATATCATATTTAAGAGAAAGTATATAAGTGAAATGTCCTCAAAAATCTTTTTTTGTTATGATATTAACATGTTGCAAATGTTTGAATATTTATATTTTTCACCCAAAGTAATTTTCTTTCCATGTTCATGTTTCATAAGATGTGTGACTTTATCAGGGCGTCGTGGTGACAGGTCACTTATATCAACATAGAATGCAGGTAATAGGGAAGATCATGTGAAAACATTTCACTATGACAGGGAATGCAGTTGTGTGGCGGGATAATTAACGTCCTGTAAGCAAATGCACAATATACTCCCCCCCCCCCCCACCAGAAGGCAAGTATTAATCATTTGATCTTTGCCGAAACTCAACGGTTAAGTGGTAATTCTATAATAAAAAATAGTAGATAATATAGTAAATAATTTCCCACTAAAAACATGCATTTTTAATGCACTTCCTGTTATTTATTTATTTAGGTATAATCTTCTCTTAGAGCAGTCAATTTGAAAAATCAAAATAATAATTTTCCCGATAAAAGACATTACCGCTCATGGTTGTAATATGAAATAATTGCATCAAATTGTAATTTGCGTCATTACAAGTGTACACTCTTTACCTCTGTGATTTGTCTACAGGCAGGGAAGAATTTGCCAGGACTTGGAATCAAAATAGATGTATATGCAAGAAGATATCTTAATTAATATACCTGGAAGCGATGTAGCGGGATGAGAGACCAGCTTAGGTATTCGATGTGTCCAAGTACCACTGAAGTTACCGGTTTTCAGCCGAAGGGGGATTACGACTGACGGCATCTGTTAGCCAAACTTCGAGCCTAACACCAAAACAAGACAAAGATTGTGTAATTTTGTCTGCCTTTGCTAGGATTTCCGAACAACTTGCTGCAAGGTGTGAGTTCTTCGCTAATTAAACTATCTGACCGAGCGAGAACCGTCGACCTCATGAACCCCGTCGTGTTTACAACTGATGTATACGTGACCGTGTGTGGCTTAAGATTTCGCTGATGTAAACTGATTGCGAGAACAGAATCCCCTTCATTGTCTCCAAGGTTCCTTGATTACAAATTGACAAATTATTATTGATATTTGAGAGCCTTATATTTGGCTCCGTTCTTTGTATGAAATGTATTGCCATAGCGAAGCGACACGTACGTGAATTACAAGAGTTTTTTCTGCTGCGCTGTTTTGCCTGCAGGCGATTCTTCATACCATGTTGAGTCAAAATTGTCGCTAAATCTACTCTTCTCATGTTACACGTTCATTTTCATTTGGAATGCTCACATTTTCAGTTTTAAACCCTGTAAATCTCTTGATATGTACACATTTCGCTTCGAACGATGATCATATCTTCGCATGGGAATACTACTACGCATTTGGCCAACTTTTTTCAATCATTCTAGATTACAAAAGCTTCCCTGAAAGCTGAAAAGCACTATACGACATTATCCTTTCATCTTATAATAGCGTACGTATTTTAGTCTCAGAACAAAACATCATCCTTTTAGAAAAAAAGCATTTGCATTTTCAAGTAATGAGTTCAAGTAATAGATACTTAAGTGCAATATGAAACCATTTGGCAAACTGTCAATGTAGAGGTTTTGAAACCTAAATAACAATTTCAGTTGGACAATAACAAATCAGCGTCGCTTTATCAAAGTCCATTTACGAGCTCTATTTACAAATGTAATCGCAGCGAACCAGCATCAATCTTTCCCATCACCGAATGTACGAAAACGCGAAAATAATGAATCGACTTCACGAGAGCGAATGGCCGTCCACTTATCAACCTCCATTACCGATTTCACGACAAATTTGAATCCTTTCCGAGCCAGCTTAACCCCACCAATCACCGCAAGGCAGTGAGGTTGCAAACGTTAAAGGGACATGAAATCAAATATTTATATTCTTCGGTCAATTCCCCGCCAAGTGCATCAGGAGGACAAAGCGCAAAGGAAGTTCCATCTTCAGTCGACCAAGCAACATGATCTCATCACCTCTAGCCTCGCCTTCCCGCCAATTTCTGTTTCCTAGACATCCAGGCTCGTTTTGTGGTCGTCCGCGGTTATAAAACTTATTACGTCTGACATTTAAGGCCGAAAACTCACTGCTGGCTTGCCATTGCACACTGAAGTGTTTCCAAATTTACCTCATGAGGTAAACCTAACATTATCATGGCGGATATGCACGCATAATCGTTGCATAGGTAATATAAAAATACTCCCTCAAGTGGTTCTCGTATTAAACCCAAAAGCGTGATTATTAGCGCGCTCAGTGTTTAAACCATGTTTTATAATATCAAGTATCGCTGAATCAGGATAATGAGGCCTTTTCCACGTCAGCGGGTTTGGGATCAAGATCATATGATTTCACTTGACATTATGGTTATAAGGATGTCTGTAGAAACGTGAAAAGCGATTCCAGAGGCGGTATTTTTAGCAAAGTAATACGATGTCATATGATCATCGGTCGGAGAATTTAACATAGTGTAGGGATTGATGCGTTTAAGTATAATACGGAAGTGCAGATCTAGCATCCATCGATATTATTAAAACCTTTTTTACCAATAACATTCTCCCAGAAAATATCGATACAATCTAGAATCTAGAATCGTCGAAATATTTATTTCAAGTTGCTACAGGAATTTTTTGTGCAGTGTGTTGTCTCAGATAGCT
Organism: Eucidaris tribuloides; assembly: GCA_001188425.1. Classification (NCBI taxonomy): domain Eukaryota; kingdom Metazoa; phylum Echinodermata; class Echinoidea; order Cidaroida; family Cidaridae; genus Eucidaris; species Eucidaris tribuloides. The sequence goes on from JZLH01S0007302.1 coordinate 37,495, forward strand.
GTGATAAATACACTTTAGATGAAATACAAGTCATTTTGCTATACAAACAAAACGTGTTTATTTGTAAGAATTACACGCTAGTTTGAAATATACCCTAATTTCAGTATACGACAGATGTTTTTTCAAAATCTAATTGTAACAGAATAAGTGACAAAATACCTTTGGTAATCACAGTCAAAAGCACCGAGTGTCAAAACAGTAAGTGACCCCTTGTAAACGTCAATTATATCACCAAAATTGAGCATCAAATATGTCACCTGGTCATGCTTAAAAGCGTCGTCTTCGCCTTGGTGAGTTAATGATACCTAATGTAGTCGTGGGGGGATTCTCCTGCTTTTCTTGTTTGATATACAAGAGTTTGCTTCGACGTCAAAACCTGGAGCGAAAGGAACACCAGCATTGAATTTCGGTAATTCGTTACTTTCGTCTCCCACAACTGTGTATCAACAGACACTTTATTAACCTATATAGATGGCAAGCTGCGTCTCTGCTTCCTCCCCTCCCGCGCTACTTATTGGATTGTTACGATAATGTAACACGCGGTGAACCCTCAACAAGTATCGAAAAGTATTACTGCATTTGTCAATGAGCATAAGCGTCCGTGATGAGAGTTTATCAAGTTTTGTTTGGCTCTCTGCTAACGTCAGGGGCCGGTGGGGTGCGGTAATGGCAAAGGGACAACATTCGTATCAGCAATGTTGTCCCGTGTCATCTTCTATTCTTCCTGTGATCATTGGATGACAAATTATTTGTCGTATACTGCTGGGTTAATGCATCACATCCGAAGCAAGAAGTTATAAATGAATATATTAGACCTTTGCTTGATTTAAATCGGTATAGATACATTAGAAAACCCTTTGGGAATATGTGGAAATGTCAACTCAAGATTGTTTACCCATCTATTAGGTGGTAACATTAGTTGTTGCTCAATAGGACGTGGAATAATCGTAATATTTCCATTTTTATTTATGTTATTGTTTTTTTTTGGGGGGGGGGCTTACGCAACCAAACTTATAGCGCTACATAATTATATTTTGCAAAGTAGTGTCTAATAATAATGCTTATAATAATCGAGTATTATTTACCCTGGGTAGCCTCTTCAATGACAAGCACTATTCCTCCCAGAGGGCCCTGCAACTACTATTATTACCCTGGTCACTGGGATACAGTTCTAACCAGCACAAAGATGTGCACCATTTCCACTTAATTCCTGAGGAGTGTTCCTAGCTGAGCTGCCAATGAGGAGCATCAAGCCAGACAAACTAAGTCATTCTCAACCTACCAGGTACGCATTAATACTCCTGGGTGGAGAGAGGTAATGCAGATAAAGTGTCTTACCCAAGGTCACAAACGCCGGCTGCGGCAGGATTCGAACGGGGGATTTCTAGATCGGGAAGTTACGGCCTTGCCCATTCAGCCACGACGCCTCTGCGTATGAACATATGCTGATTTCTTACAGAATTTGTCAAATTCTTATTATTCATTCAATTAATATTTAGTAATCCTTTCTGTTATTTTATATTTGGATTCCATGCATGCTATAAAATACTCTTCGTCATAACATTATACACAACCAAAATGTTGACACCTAATCATTATGTCTGGAATTTCTACTGAAATATATTACCCGTCTAAATGCTTTAACTGAGGTGAATACATTGTATTTGTTTCAATAAAAACTTGAAATTATACCCTTTTTCATCTTTTGTGTACTTCTTTCCTTTACGTTTATTCCTCCTTCCTTTTGGGAAAGTACGTAAATAAGTGTATGCAAAATACATTAATTGTAAGGATGTAATAAAACAAATCGGTATTACATTACGCAACGATATTAGGAAACGAAACAGCATTGAAAAGAAACAAGCACTGGAAACTCTTTCAAACAAGAGTGATGACTGTAACCTATTCCAAACCACTGAAAACTCCGATAGAGGTCCCAAGTTTATATTGCTTGTAAGATTCACGATTAGCTGTCATTCAAAACAAAATAAGCTTTTACAACTTTCTGCCATTTGAGCCCCTGTCTTGTAAAAACTTTCGCCTATAGTTTACTTTGAAAGAATTTTACTTTACAAGAAACCAATTTGCATAACCGCGTGTATACAGAACGGAACTTTACATCAATAAAGTTAAATCATAGATCATCAAGTCACATGGGGAAAGGGGCTTCAGTTAACCCCGAAACAGTATGCAGTTTTGAAATACATAGCTGCACTGAACATAGCGTATAGAACCACTAAATTTGTCTTACTCTGAATTTTATTCAAATTAACAGAGTATGCTTGTTACATCGTCCAATCTAAATTCAATTTCAACTGTAGTGCGTTCGATATAATTTCATTTTCTACATTCCGCAGACTGCGTGTCTGATTTCAAATATGTAGGTTAGAATATCGTTACTTTCATCAGCTTTATTGTTCCGGGACATGCAATTTAATTTAGTATCTCTTTCTTTTCGAGAGAGCTTATTTCCTTCATGTATTATTCTTCGAAACATGATTGCTTTGTCGTCCTCGGCAAAATATAACTGGATCCCATTTTCTGAAACATACGGAGTTTTTTTTCCGGAAATTTGAAACCAAAATTCTTGCTATCATTTTTGGGAATGATCAAAGAACCTCGTTCCATTTCATTTATGAAATTATATGCTAATGATTTTTTTATATATATATGATCAATTATCGTTACATATTGTCGATTTAAGATTCATTGCACGAACGCATATATCACTTTTAGATTGTCTATAGATAATTTAAAGGATATGCCCCAATATCTAAGCAAACTGGATTGTAGGGAACAGTCAGAATTTCAAAATTATTAAAACGAAATTTCATCTTTGTTGTCTTACTTAAATAGTGTCATTATGTTTGTTTTAATGTTTATTACAGTATAAAAATGAACTGCTGAAACACAGAGTCGCTCAACCATTACAGTAAGACAAAAATCGAGTCACGGCTTTTTTTCGTCCGAAAGTGTTGCCTTGGCTTCAATATTATCTATAAATAATAGCCCAAATTTCTCCACAAATCCAGTGGGGTAATTTTCTATTTTATTGCATCTCGCTTTCAACTTTAGGCACAATGTTAAAGCGAAGCATAGGTTTGGTCGATCAGACAATTTTTGTCAATCTTTCATAAAGTATTCTGTTGTCCCCACCCCCCCCCCCGATATCAGAAAACAACATCAAATTTACTGAAAATTGTTTATGGTGACAAATTATGATATTTTAGTATTAGGGGGACATCTAGCGGTATGTACATTACCGAGGGGAAATGTCGGGCAATTTTTAGAGCATTAATAGATTATATAGACCTATCTAAAAAAGGGGGGTTATATCAAAGAATTTAACTTTTTACCATTTACCAAAACTATACTTTTGCCCAAAAAGCAGTGTCAAATGTGTTACCCATCACGTCTAAGCTTTACGACCTTTAATTTACATTATCATCAATCGGACGATTTATTCATTTATTTATTTTCAGCATTATGTTGACTCTTATTTATTTCATACTGCACACATTTAGATGGGCAAATTTATCATTACAACTTAAATTATGACCAGGGGCGTCGATCCATTTTTCGGATGGGGGATATAGTTAGAAAAAAATCATTTTGGGGGGTTATGTTGCAAGCGCAAAATAAATTGAAATTTGCTTGTATTTAGTAATATTTTTATATTAAGTTTAATGGATTTGTAGTGCCTTGTACTGTTTTTTTTTAACGCATTACGTTTTATGAAGTTTTCATTTTGTCAAAATGATTGGGGGCAAAAAGATATGTTGCCACCCCCCCCACCCCCCACACACACACACACACACATACGCACACACTTCTGAATAGGGTGAAACGTGTACCTGGGTACGTGCCTGATTTGTTCTTTATCCTGAAGATTCAAGTATGTTTGAAAGTGTACTGTAAATAAAGGTCACTTGGGTCACATTTTTGAAAAAGAAATCGGTGAACCTGTTTTAATGGCTTTCAAGTGTCTACCGGATTCATATCCTACTTCTAACACTGAGGTAAGAACGGGAGCAGAAACCGTTGAGTTAAGAAATTCGTGAAATGTTTTTTTTTTTTGAGGGGGATCAAATAACCTTACCATATTTCGTGAGGAGAAATATGATACGTTTCAATATGAAATGTATTGACTGTCTGCGCATTGCATTTAAAAAAAAAGATTTCCCTCACATTAGAAAATGGCTACCCATGAACATTTCCCAGTCTACGTGCGGTTAAAGCCCATCTACGGTACGTTAAGCTTAACATTGGATGTTACTGTGATTAAAACAGTCTATAAGAGTTTACTTTATCTTAATCCATAATCAAAACCTTTGAAGTTTTTACCATATTTGGCTAGTTACCTCATTAAATATTCTAGTTTTTTCCAGTGTAGCAACAGCTATAAAACATACTCTGTTATTGTTTATTTTTCGTTTTCCCAGTTTGCTGAACCAATAAAGGTAATGACGGGTATGAAGGATAAAATGGGGCAAATTGAATGAAATCAGCTAAAATCATTCAAAATGTGAAGATTATTATAAATAAACAAATCACATAAAACCAAAAGTGTGGATGATTAAACTTCCAAATTTGCGAAGCGATGACCCGTGATTTACAACAATTCTGTTAGTGGTGTCTGGCGCGGTCTGTCACGGCAAGCTAGCTGATGGTCACGCAGAGTTCATGCAGCTGACCATTATACTCAGCAACTGACCGCAGCGCTCAGAAGGTGATGCGAATGCCTATCTGAACTAAATTTAAACTCACGGAAACAATATTCCGGTATCATATCGCTATTAGGTTTTTTTTTCATAAAACAATAAGGTCATGACATATGGATCTCAAACTTTCAACTTTCAACACGCCATTTGTAACTTCTTAACTAACATTTGGAAGGAAGTGGTGGTATTGCAAATCCCGAACCCAATCTCTAAGACGAAATTCTTCATGCTAAAAGAAACGTACCGTAAATGTCCATATTATTTATAGTCAAATTTGCTAGCGTTCGGTTGGTCTGTTTTCTATGTTAATGTGTGTGCTTACTACCGTACTTACCTGCATTTTCAGAATGAATTAGGTTGGCTTTGGGAGGGGTAGGCCGTGTTCCCTCCCACCGCAGGGTAATTTTACCGGTTTCATAAAAACCTAGTATCGTCAAATCCTAAGCACTGTGTGATAGTTACTCATGTATAAACAAGAGTATGTTATTATGAAAGTGTTAAATGTGTAACTCTCAATCTACAAAAAAAAAAACTTGTTCCGTAGTCCAAGATCGTATTTGTTTTAATCCCATATATTGTGATACTCTGTTAACTTTTCTTTTCTTTTCGTTTTTTTTTTGGGGGGGGGGGTCAATACAGAATTGCAGAATCCAATATGCATGATACATGAAGATAAGTTACTTAACTTATTTTTATTACTGTCAGCTATGGCAGTGGATAACGACGTTGTAAATTACCTATTCGGAATGGCATATTTATTATACTCGTTTTATTGGAGGGTATATAGCAAATGCAATTACAAAGACGTAATAATGTAATCAGAAAATGAGTGTGCAGACGCCAGTATCCTCGGTGAGATGAACATTTATGATTTTAAAGTGTGAACTGTTGGATGGAAAAATCAGCAAATTATTGGGTCATGGTAATACGCTTACCTACATATATGTAGCTGTACTCGTTATTGACTGTCTGAAGGCACCAATTTCCATCTCATTGAGTATAGCACTGTTCGGACCTGGCAAAAAGTCATAATTCTGTGCAGTTTTATGAGGACAAAGCCTTGGGGCATGTAGAAACGACGTCAAGCAGAAATTAGATACTGTATCATCTCGTTGGACAATGTGTTTGGAGACAAATCATTACTGTCTTTTACGAGAGAACAATTTCACTTGTTTTCTTTTATCCCATCCACACATCCCACATTTTGTGGGATTTATGGCATTTCTTATCATAACTCTTGAACTAGGAGAAAAATGATCAAAAAATCTTCAAATTGGCAATGCTTTTGATGATTGAAAATCCACTATTTCTCATGAAAACTGACAATGTTTGACCAAAATATGATATATATTTTTTTATTATTTTAAATGCATTACACCTCTTTTGGAAGTGCCATTAAAAGAAATTAAAAAATATATTGTTAATTTGAATGATGAAACAGGGATTTAATCCTTCTAGAAATAAACCCTGTGCACGGATGGGTTAAGGAAGTACAAAAAGTAATAACAGACACCCATCATACGTGTGTATCAAATTTAGCATAGCCTACCCTTGGGTCCCTTGACACATTATCAGAACTAAAAGACTATAATTTGCCCCTACTAGAAGAACGCATACTCTGGAGATTGTTTCAGTTGAGCAGGATGATACCACTCCTCCCCATCAACACCATAAAAAAAGGACATCACATACAAATAATCCTTTAAAAACACGATTTTCTTTTTCATTCCTGTCTATGTACAAGAATATAACACTGGCATGATAAAAGTTTGAAATGTAATCCCCAAGAAGTGCCAGGTGAAGAAACATTTTAATCTTTGAAATAAAAATGTGCTGTTAATCTATCAAAAACCAAGGATCTTAATGGGATGATGCATCTCATCTTGTTGCCTTTGTATATCATTACTTTATATTCATGCGGCAAACTTGTAACTCGCATAATCATCCCTCCTGCTATTGATTTGTCAATTGAACTTTATGCCGTCATTTCAGTTTCTATGCTTTTAATATCTGCAGTACCTAGAATTTACGAAAAGAATGTATATATTTTGATGAGTCGTTGTAATCAACGATAATATTCCCCTCGGGTGAGTTTCCTTTAAAGAATCAACCGTAATATCAATATCTTCGGACAGTATTCAAAGTCGATTTTCTTAAATAGAGCAAAACACCTGTCGCCGGTAAAGAAAAAATGCATGCCTAGGTTTATATTAATATCCATTCTACTTATAAAATAAGTACCTGATCTATAAACGTTTGAATGTACATGTCGATAATATCCATTGACTAAATGTGATTATTATGTTTAAAGACACTATATACACACCTGTGGAAGACCGTTTTTAAAAATTGTCCGAACTTTGCTAAATTACAATATCTCACAGTGTTTGAATGGACAAAATAAACACCCTAACGAAGCACAAAAGTTTGGACAGTTATGTTGTTCTCAATATACAATATGTGGCGAAGATACATAATTGCACATTTAATTTTATCATCGGGCGATAGGAAATCTGCAACACCAGCAGTCTATGGAGAAAAGCTGGAATGGTCTCTCAATGATTTTCACTTTTTTAAAGCACTTAATGATTGTTTTACACCGCAATTTTTTCAGGGCTTCATTTTTAGACTGTATCAAAGACATTAGTAGCATGGGGAATCATGTAGCTCAGATTTTTTAAACTGGAAACATTGTTATACAGTGCCTTTAAATGAGTATTCCAGCGTGTCAGTGCCAAAGGCAAAAAATTAAAGATAAAAATAAATTTCCAGCCTTAGCTCTACTGGTGTAGTTAAGGATTTTCGGCATCTCATTTTAAAAAGTCTTGTCTTGACAGCCTCCTTTAATTCATTTGGCTTCTTTTAAAACTAAACAGTTAAATAGATGTTTTCCACATATTAACATATTATACATTCTACTCAAATATGTGCAAATTCCCTTCACAATTTACTTACATTTTTGGGCAAATTGGCTTAAGTAGAGAAAAGCAGTCATAAAGTAATTTCATGAAAATCTTTTTGACCAACTCTCTAGACTGGCTCATCGACGTGGTCTAACATGATAGTAAACATTCCCAGTCGAAACGCTTTGGAGATACATCTGAGTAATTTTGTCAATACAGAGGACTACATTCTTGGGGTGGGGTCCTCCATTTTACATCCTTTTTTGTCCCATTTTTTTTTATTAATGAAGAGTACGTTCGATCTACCCATGTATAAACCCCGGTTGATGCCTGGATCAGCTTTACTCATACGCTTTCTTACTCTCTTGGGCTCAAATGCAAACCGAATGTATTTACCTAACAAGTTCGTGGTCCCAGTACGACACTTGCAATACGGTCACGCATTCGCTCTCATTTCATCTAGTTCATTCGTGATATCGGTTACGCCTTGTCATATTGGGGAGTCATTGTTCTTAGCACTAACCCATAAATTGGATGTTCATACATCAGCACGTTTGACCTCTGGAACACAGAAAAGGCGTCCTTAAAAAGATGCAGAGGGATGGCGAAAATACGCCTGATGACACCTGATCAAATATCTAGATGAAATAAATTCTTCGGGAAATGAGTTAACCCCAGTGCAATTCACGATCACCGCGAGTAATAGTGCGTGTCTGTTCTACTGATCCAGTTTTCTTTCACCAGTAATATCCTGTGTTAACGGCTGCAGTGGATGGCTACCGAGGGAAATCAAACGCAACGAGGTTCAAACCTTCATGAAAGCTTGCATGCCTTTTATATTTGTTAAGTTGACCACAGAGAAAAATACATGGCGTCGACTCTCGATTTATTTTAAGGTCACTTCAGTAGTACGTCTCCTTTCACTTACAACAGTGACGTCCTCGTTGAACAAGTTGTGGCTTAGTGCGTTTACGGTGTATCAAAATCATATATGCCCTTTAGGCAAAGGAAGTACAAGTTCACAAAAACTAATTCCTCCTAAAATAAATCTCATCGATCAATATGTTCCGTGGTGTGAGTTTCAAATTTGTAATAATATATTTTACACGCATGAAACATTGCTTTTGCGTATGATTTTTTATTTCCGTTAAATGCGATATATATAACAATTTTTCTGTAACATTTCCTGTTTGTTTGCTTTGTTTCGAATTTCTAAGCACCTTGTTTTTTTTTTAAACCTCGTTGTTGATATTCCTTGATCAACGGTTGATTTTCTTCGATAATACGTGGCGATCCTACGTTGATGTAATTATGAGGACTATTAGTATCGCATTTGTATCACTATCATAAAAATAATGTACTGCAAACAAAGTCAAAATAACGGACTAGTATGAACAATTATTATATCATAAATGCACTTTAAGAAAACTAGGTTTAACTTTGCACCGTCAAAGGTGCAGTCTTGTGTCACACTTGGAGCTCCGTTACTTCTACAATTTCGTACCTTTCAGACCTTAAAGGTGTTCCCGGTGTTAAACTGGTCTGAAAGGTGCAACGTTGCACCCGTAAAGGTGCTCCCAGTGTGACATTACTGAAGGTGCGATGGTGAACCTGTTTTTTTTCTAAGAGTGAAGATTAAAATGAATTCAAGCATGTGTATTTTGGCAGAGGTGTTGACACTTAACAACTCTATATTAATATAACTTCTTCTTTCTCTTCCTCATTGAACTCTTCAATTACGACCATATTTTAAAAAAATAAGAAAGTAAGTTATTAAATAAATAAATAAGTACATAAATAAATACACACATGCATGAAATAATATTTGTATAACGCCTAATACAAAAGTTTCTAGGCGTATTATACCAAAATTACAGACTGAAATAGAGGAAGGGTGAGCTTTAGGGGTAATTTGTATATATCCAGGAATAGAATATTCACGAATGTAGATAGGAAGCCTAACCCCAAGGACAGGTGTAAGCGCAGAGAAAACATGATTTTTATGAGGAACCCCTTTTACAGTATTCTGGATCTAGACCCAAAAATATATTTCTAAGGTAAAATATTGCCAAGATATATACTTTTTTAACATACAGAACGTACGTGTACACTTATTTGGCTCAAACTGTAAGAACATAAATTGCATTTTAAATGGTAAGAACTCCTTTAACTCCAAAGTGCCAAAACCCCAGCTTCCGAAGCCCCGTAGTGTAAAGACTCCCGCTGAAAATAGTCGCAATTTGTGAACGCCTTTGGGTGTGTTTGATATAGTTGCTGGGAGAATTGGGGGCAAAATGCGCTCTACAGATGAACGGATGTAGGAGAGAGAGAAAAAGAGTCATCAATCATAATCAGAAATCTGTTTCTCGGAGCTTCGCGCGGCAAGGCGGTTTCGGCGCGATATGTTGTTAGGAATATAGTGTCATATATGGGGCGGAAAGTAATTTAGATCTGGGTGTTTACAATAGGTTAATAATAAGGGCGAGAATAATGATGATTGATGGCAAGGACTGCGGGAGAAATTCATGCCCGTGTGCGAGGAGTGCAGGTCGATGATAATTAGGGAAACTACAAAACTCGATTCCAGGAAGTTCGTGCTCCAGTGCCTCAAATTATTTCACCAACTGAAAGGAAATTTAAGTGAGTAAATGATAACCTGAATTATTGTTGTGGCACGTGGTTCAGTGGAATTGAGTCAACTGCTGAGGTTTAAAGTATTACCATTTTTCCTATTTTTGTAATCTCTGCAGAGCAGTAAGATAGCAAAATGCAGACTTTTAAAGGCATTCATGGTATTATTTTTGCACGCCTAAAAATTAACATTGTGTAAATACACTGGTATATTGAAGAAATGCCATCTTACCTGTAGAAACATATTGGAGCTAGAAACTTAGTTTTAATTGAATTATAATGACCGTCGGGCTTTGATTTGAATTGTCTCGTAGTGACAAAGCTTTCTGGCCTATTAAAGACATACACTAAAAGGCGATTGGGTTTTTAGTATTTTTTAAATTTCAGGTAATTGCTGATCCTTAGATTTCAAAGATATGCCTGTGTAAACAGCCTGAAGGCATGAATGATGATTTGCTGTGGTGCAGAAGAAGTGCAAATGAGATTCATTGCCTTTAAGCGTCATACTGTATTCAAATTAACTCACTTCACATCGAGAGTAACATGCAGGTTAAATAAACAAGATTTCATTCAAGAGCTTGGTGCAATACACACTGCTATCCATTCAAGTTTAGCTCCTAAAATTGCCCTTCTGCCAGCTTGAATGCCGAGACAAACTACTAAAAATGTCTCTCTCCAAATTAAACTTTCAAATGTAAACATCGTAGGTGAAACTCTTTCACAAAAATGATAAAATAATGCCATTACCTGGTAAAAATAGTAGGGTTTATACAGGCATGCTGTATGTACATGTGACAACATCCAGAACATGTGTAGTGTGTTTGTATAATCCCTTCCACACCTTTCAGAGAACACATGGCGTGTACATAGGTCGTTGCACTAGATATTGATTCGAGTTTCTCTTAAACAGAGCAAAGATTATGTTTCCGAGAAGAAATCAACTTGAATATGAATTGATTTTTTTTCTCCTTTCAAGAAAACGAGAGTCGATTGCAGCCACGATATCAACCATCATTTCAGCACAGTACAAGCAATAGCCTTGTGTTGAATGCGTTTATATTTATCTTTTACGATAGATAAGAGTTTACAGCTTTTACTTCGTTTTTGCATTTTGCGAAGGGTAAGACGTGATTCACATATTACACAGTTTTCGTAGAGTATGACATTTCCCGCAAAATTAGGTCATAGTGAAGTAGGTCCAAGTTATTGTGTCATATATGGAGGCTCATTCCTTTGACCCAAAAACAACGAACCATAATTAATGGAAAGGACTATTTACCTCAAATTTCATCACTGCGCTCGCTACACTGCGCATGCGCTGAATCGCCTATATGCCATTTTACAAACACGCGTGATAATGGCGTTTAATAATAGTTTTACGCATAACGGCATCAGACATGTGATAACAGGTGACTTATTGTGCATGTCACTGCAATGACTTTATAGAGTTGCAGCACCATTCTTTTGCGATGCACAAAATTGGATATCAAGTCACGAAATTAGACCCATCAGCACTTATGATAATTAAAGTGACGATTCATTAAACTTACGGATAACTGTATGTGCTACAATTTCAGTGATATATCACGTTTCTACAGATTATCTTGGTGTAATTTTAACGTGATCATGGACTCGCTATTGTCATGCTGTAGTACTAACATGTACATCAACGTACTGTTGTTCAATTGAACTATGATTGTGGCAAAATGACCTACTAGAATTTTATTTATTATTAAATTTTTAGTTTTTAGTTTCGTTCAAAATTGATTATTAACAGTAACTGTTTTTATAATCTATTTAATTCAATAAACACTGTGGTATCGGAGTATCTTAATTTCAAGTCATTTGAATATTTTCATTTTTGTCTCATGTACTGTGTAATTTTGACTTACTAACTACTGCATGGTGTTCATACCGACGTATGTTATTCAAACATGTAAACTTGGCGTTTATTGGTTCAAACAATTCAATAGACAAATATAAAATATTTCATTCTGTTGTAAGGTTTAAAGGCAGGGGGTCTCTTTTGCATGCCTAAACATAAACATTGTGCACATACACTGGTATATAGAAGAAAATATCATCTAACAACTTTGACTACACTGGTATATCTAGAAGTTGCACTATCCAGGTGCAATGACAATGTAAGCCATACCTTACCATTGTCTTCCGTATCAAAGCGAGGCATTGCAGTCGTCTGTCTCCCCGCTTATTCTATGGCACGCTGTTACGTGAGAATATTTTGGTGTTCCCAGGTTCGCGGGAGTTGAGAAAGAAACAAATTTCGGAAATTACATTGTCTCAGAAAAATGGCCCTAGGATCCAAACGTCTTACTCAAAATCAATCATCGTATCATTATGTCGGAAAAAGAATGTTCTAACTAATAGAATAACAATTAATGGCATTTTGTTCATGATGTTAAAGAAATTAACGATCGTTTGTGTACTATTCTTTCTGGGCCACCCTGTATAGGAGCTAGGGTTAGTAAATACTGCAATAATGCAACTGAGGTGATTTAGTTCAGTCACTTTGACCAGTGTGTCTAAAACATACTAAATCGGCAATTGTGTTTTGCGCATTTTTCAGATTCTAAGTAATAACTGATCTTCAGATTTCATAGAT
>JZLH01S0007302.1:62710-75326 GCA_001188425.1 Eucidaris tribuloides
TATTTTTTTTTTTTAGTGTAATAACGATATCCTCGGCAGTGGTATATTTTCGCTCATCATCGACTTCAGACTCCTAGTTTGCCATGTCACGGTCAATCCATCAGTGACCGATTCTCAACTTCAGATTGATTAGGCTGAAAGGTCGACGGGATTCGGGATTTCTAATTGCTGTCGCAATCTGTACGGCCGTATCAATCACTCACCATCTCCGGACAGAGAAAAAGAGAGAAATCGATACCGATGACGTCATAATACCCTGTATCCATCCCCTTAGTCTTGTCACATAGTCGATTTCAAGTGGCTAAACAATGCTTCCGACCCTTCTATGGGTCGGACTATTGACTTATCGTGACTTAATATTATAATACGTCGATTAAGAGGGTTAAAGGTACTACAGCGACCTAGATTCGTTTCAAAATCAGAACAAAGTTACACTTGAACCTGCTGTGTTGCATGCTTTGCATGTAATGTTAAACGTGACTTGCTTAGAAAAAATGGTATGTTGTTTAAAAAGAAGCTTGGTTTATTGGTGTGCTATTCGAGTGATATATCAATAATGGAAATAGGTGGGGGGTTTTCTCAGAAATGATACACAATAATGACAAAATGGTATACTCAGCTTACCTATGCTGTGTTTACTTACATTTCTTCCAGTAACCTCTTCACTCCACCCCGCCCACACACAAGCATTCACATGCACACACACACACACACACACACACACACACACACACACACACACACACACACACACACACACACACACACACACACACACACACACACACACACACACACACACACACACACACACACACACACACACACACACACACACACACACACACACACACAAGTTGATATTGATTAGCTGTATAACACACCACCACGCCCATAACATGTGCTTCCTCTCCTATGACGAAATGTGTTCGAACTCTTCAGAAATATTACAGTCAGGGCATCTCTGTTACAAGTCTTGAAATTAACATTGTGTAAATTCACTAGCGTGTACGGGAAAATACCATGTAAAAAACCTTTAGCGAAGTAAAGGAGCTAGAATTGTTGGAATGATGGTGGCCGTTAAGATTTTGAAGTGGAATAGTATCGCCTTACTCAAATTCCTAGTTTACTTTCAGACCCTTGCCCCCGCACGGATGTTCATCATGTATAATAATGGGAAATTCATTTACAAATAACAAATATGTAACAAATTTTATGCATTAATTAAATTCAGATTAGTATTCATAGACTAACATATAAGTACTACTATAACGCTACTAAGGTGACTAAGTTCAATGGTCCTGGTACATACACTTGAAGTCACTAAGGGTTTTTGTACTTTTTTCAAATTCTATATAATTACTGATCTTCAAATTTCATGAACACGTCCTTCCTGAGAGGCCTCAGGACATGAGAGGTGTTTTACTCTGCTTTTAGAGGACTGCAAGAGAAAAAATCCCGCCTTTAATTTTCTTTAATTCCTCTGTATCCTAACAAAGGAATCATGTCGTCTGCCAATTTTACCGGTAGCATTTCTTTTATGGTGAGTAGATGACATGGATGCACTCAGTGCACTTCACACAACTCGCGTTTCGCGCTTTCATATTCCATGTCTTGGACAAGTATAATGTATTTCAAGAAGAAATCCGACTCCGTGTCATAAGGCCGCTTTATACTTCTCAAATTCTCCGTGGCAAAACCCTAGACAGCTTTCACAAACGAAAGGTGCAATTCCTCAAGACACTCAGAAGTACCGGTGGCTGTGCAAACGCATCAAGCACGTAAAAATGTCCAGGATTACTTACATCTATGTGTTTCGTGGTAACCATGGCAACGTGAAATCGAAACGAGATGGTCAGGTCCGGAATGAGAAGTCTTTAGTCAGCGGATCGGAAGATGTTGATGGATGGCGCGAGACACTTTAGTCATCGACACGCAGATATCCTAGCTCCGAGAAGTACCTCTGGAAACAACGCCGATCCAGGCCAATTTAACCTTTGACCTAACGGGTTTTCATTCAGCTTAATTTACTTGGCTTATATCAATGACGTAAAAGAATGCCGCTGTTATTCTTTGCAGGGAACACATCGAGAATTCCGTGTCGTTGTGTAACTGAGCAAGTTGTTGATAAACATGAGTAGTTTCTGTCGGTTTAGAAGTACCGAAACCTTATCTGTGGCGACGCCACTGCTGAGAATGTACATGCAGACACCTGCTTTTTGTAAGGTTATTCCAGGAAATAAGTAAATTATTTCAGATTGCATGATGGTTTACAGAGATCTGTGTCTGTGTATGTCTCTTTATGAATCTGTGTATGCAAGTGCGTTGGTGAATAACATTTCAAACCAAAATTGCTTGTTAAGCTAGGTATTTAATTTCAAATACCCATAAAGTTCAAGTTTTTATCGATTTGATTAACATTGCCTAAATGCATGTACCTAAAGCATTTCTTGGGTCTTCGATAGCGCTCATCTGTTTAAGGCCTGGTGCTCTTTCATGGAAAAATCTTCGTCAGTTTAACTCGTATAGTTAACCGGTCATTTGCCTTTGTACTCGATTATCATACATATATAGATAGATAGATAGATAGATAGATAGATAGATAGATAGATAGATAGATAGATAGATAGACGTAAATGAGGAGACAATAAATGTCTTGAAAAAGGTCTATGACCGAAACGTTGTGTTTTTACATCACTTTACGGCATCCATATACTATAACTGATCTAATATATATATATATATATATATACATTACCATTTCCTTGTTAGCTTGTTTACATTGACCATACATTCATAATTGGAGACATCTGTTTCCTTCAATTTCTATTACATTTCTTTTGTTGATGGTAGTTTTTAAAGTCAATCACTAAAAATAAATAAACCTAATATGTATATGTACGGAAGAGGAAATAAAAATCCAAATAAATCATGCCCGAATTAGAAGTCCAGATCCAGATATTCAAAATCGAGAGTATAAGGCCAAAACAACATGACTTGGATGGGAAAGGAGGGTGAGAGAAGCATTGCCAAGATTATAAAGCAAGTGACAAACACAACAGTGGTTGCAATAATACCGAGTCGATGGTGTCACGAAATCACTAAAGGAAACCAGACGGCGATTGATATAAGAGACACTGGTTTCCGGCACGATCGAAGAAATTCTATCGACAGAAAAATAGGGAAGCCCAAATAAATCACATGGTCGGAACGAAAATAATCTTGACAAAGGTTAAAGATCGTAGTCGAGGACAGATAAACATGCAGTTCCCAAAACTCCCGCCAAAACTAGACCAACGGTCCTTGAGAACTAGACTGAGGGTCCCGGTTGAAAATGTAATTTGTTATTATTTTGGCAGTTTGGTGCATCACTGATGCAGCGGTTGTATTAAGAACGTTTAACTTGGCTTGTGTTCTCTATGAATTTCACGAAGTGCTGTGTATTTGTATTGGATCACACGAAGTTCAACCCTTATATGTACCCCCATCAGTACTTGAAACTCTACGTGATGCAAACAATGTGTGTGCGATGGGAATGTATTTTAGGGGTACATGATCTGATTCCTAGGGTATTATATTTAAAAAAGATTAATTTATACATGTTTTGCAGAATAAATTGGGAGTAGTACGCTGGGTACAAGTTGAGGTCATTGCAAAGATTTTGACACCTTAAAACTTTACTGTAAATATTGCAATGGCATTTTTGCATACTGGTACAATTTAAATAAGGAGATTAAGTTGATACTTAACATTAATCCTAACCACTAGGGTTAGAGTTATAGTTAATAAGTTGATAAGTTGATATGCAAAGAAATTAACCTGATCTGTTACATAGTTATGCAAACATGCTTGTTTACATACACTTTTCTAAGTGGCTCTATTCTTTGTGTAGACTGGTCTCCACTTTTGAATGATAATATGGGAGAGGTATCTCATTTGATGAATCCACATTATATCTCGTTGAATTATGAATGTAAGTCATGTTTAGCCCACCTAATTCCAAAGAAGTTGATTTAAATCCTTAAAATTACATTGCTGTCTGTCATTACGACTTATCAAGCCGACTTTATGAATACCAATTACTTTGACGTGCACATACCAATAATATCATACAGGTCAAGCCAAGATTTGAAGTCATATAAACTTTCAACAAAACCGTCTTCAACGATTAAAAATTAGTAAAAGCAAAGATATGTTTAGAAAATGTGTGTGTAGATTGTTGACACTTGGTGTTCCGAAATTGAACACCAGTGTTTAGTAATTTGATGAACGACGTTTAGCATCTGAACAAAGTCACAGCAAAACACAATTTTACAGTGCACTGCTTCACTATTTATTTCACGTTCACCTTCTCAGTACACCTTGGCGGAAGGAGACACACACACAAAATATTCCAATATGACAGGAAAAAATGGACAACCAGTCACAAGATCCAAGGAAACTGAAACATTATGAACAGAATCAATACAAGCAAGCAAATAGATGATAAACACTATATACATGATGTCTAAAATAACTAGACAAACCCAAATTAACAACACAAGGAGACACGTGGCAGGACCCATTGTCAAATGAAATTAAGTTTGGTGTTAGAACGTCAACAAAGCACAGATTATACATTCGAAAATTCGTATTACTAGTATTTATAAACAACATGTCTTCTGTTTCTGAAGGGATTGCACGACAGTGTCCTATGTGGTTCTCCAACGGTATTATTTTTAACCTCGACCACGACCTTTTATCTATCCTTAACTCTCGCCCTAAACTTATTCACAGCTAAAACTACTTTGTAACCCCTACCCCAATAGATGTTATCAGAGAATTTATTTGGATTACTATCAAAGTTTCTAATTAAAGGGTAAGGGTTTTTGAACAAAAATGATTCGTTCATTTTGTCTTTTTACCACATTACTAGTGGAGGTGTTTTCCTTCTGTAGGCTGCATGTGTCATTTCTGTTCTTCGATTTCAAATTTGGTGTTGTTTTTAGGTCTTGATATACAAAAACGTGTTTTCTTATCGTTTTAATGTGCAAGCATGGTGATACACATCATTTTTATAATATTCATATTTCACTGCCACACTTGCGTTCTTGTTAACTGTACATCTTCTGCTAAATGCTCCAAACTTCAAACCTCCATTTGTTTTGTTACTTTATATCTTTTTTTACCTCTAGCTTTATCAATCAATTCATTTGATATAGTGTTATAATGTACCCAAATTCATTTAAACTGTTGTCAACCTATCTTATATGTTCTTATTCTTGTATATAATGTACTTTGCATCTTTGTTAAATATATTTTGTACTTGTATTGTATATTTGAATATTGCAAAGTGTGAACAAACAAAATTTCCAAATGATTGGACAATAAAGATGAACTAATGAATTTATGAACTTTGTAGTTTGTAATTCCAGTGATGCATATTTTGTAAAAAATTGTACATTTGAAAGTAAAAAGAATTATCTTCATTAATCCAGCCTCTTCGAAATTGCATTTTTGCAATATTAAACAGCTTAACTGTTTCGTGTCATGCACGACAGAGTTTTTTTTTTTTTTTACATAAATGTGTTTTCCCTTTGAAATTACTTCTTGCTACGCCAATACTACCTTTCGTCCTTTTTCTAAGATATCCAAGGTTGGATAAAAAGGAAGACTTCAAGTCATATATTCCTTAACATTGCCTTCCCACACAAGTGATTAATAAACACATACCACTCTACCATTAAGTGAATTTAATTAGCCTAACGGCCATCATCGCTGTCTGATCTCGAGATAAAAATGGATCGCAAAACATCTTATCGTGCTTTTCCATTAAGTCGACCTTCCTCATGTATCCTATTGCAGTCAGTTTTACTCATCCAGCTTAATTTGGTTTGAACTTTGTTAAGGGATAGTATATGCATTGCAAGGTGTTTTTCCCTGGAGATAAGTATCTCTCTTGGCACTCCATTCTAAATAAAGATTGTTACTTGAACTTCGTCTTCGTTTTATCAAGTTAGATTTTCTTACGTATGTGTTAATGAACCGTTGAAAGATATATGGTTTCCCTTCGATCGTGCCACATGACCTCTGAATAATCGACACAATAGACCCGTGAAATCTATTGGATTTAGTTTAAGTGCTCACCATCGACAAACGAATTAATCGAATGATTTTTCACTTTCACAGTGTACGAGATTGGCCCTCGTCGGAGCGGTGTATTAATTTCCTGAATTTACACTTTAATCTTAATTGGCACAAACACGGCGATAATATCGTGATTGACGGGTCAACGTCTTCTGTCTTGATCAGGGGTGGCGTCAGGATAAAAGTTTAGGAGGGGAGAAATCCATCGGTAAAGTTTTGCCTGCCATTTTTTTCAACTAGCCAAACAGCATCCGACAAAGAACTATAGCCAAACAGCAAGCCAAACAGCATTCCGATAAACAGGGTCCGACGTTGACCGACGACGAAAAACATTTTGCCTTGCCATTTTTTTTTACTATCTTAACAACAAGCCAAACAGCATTCCGATAAACAGGGTCCGACGATGACCGACGACGAAAAACATTTTGGCTTGCCTATTTTTTTACTAGCTAAACAACAAGCGAAACAGCATTCCGATAAACAGGGTTCGACGATGATGGACGACGAAAAACATTTTGGCTTGCCTATTTTTTTTTTACAGCTTAACAACAAGCCAAACAGCATTCCGATAAACAGGGTCCGACGATGACCGACGACGAAAAACATTTTGGCTTGCCTATTTTTTTTTACTAGCCAAATAGTAACCAAACCAGCAATCGATAACAGAGACTGACGATAGACCCGACGACAAAAAGGCAATTTTGCCTGGTGATTTTTTTAACTAGTCAAAACGAGCATCCAAACAAAGTGACATAGCGCAAAATGGCGAGGCCAAAAACAAATCGATAGAACACAAGGGCCTGACGATGACGACGAAGCGAAAAGGCATTTTTGCGCATGCCATTTTTTGATACTAGCCAAACAGTTTCCGAGCAAGCCAAATCACAACAATGTGGGGGTGGAATTTTCGAAGTCAGTAATGATGCCAGTTATTTAAATTATTTATCAACGATTGGGGTCCGCCCCTCTGCCCCCCCCCCCACATTTGTGGCGCCAACCATGGTCTTTATGAAACGCATGGCAGCGTTCGCTTTATATAGGACCTCATAAACTGACAGTAGAAGAGCTAACTGCAAACAGTCATATCCCGAATTTCGCGGATCAGTGTGAAGTGGATGACAGCTATAAGTGGTTATAGTCTCAAAATAGAAAAACAGCATTGATTGATTGTCATCAGACTTTAAACATTATTTGGTCTACATACATCACTTTAAGGTTAACTGATTCGAATCCGACGATTATTTGTTGAATATTTTTCTCAAAAGCGTTGAGCTATAGTCTTTCTTTTCATTTCCTAATATCTGGGCCACGAAGTACTTCCTTTAGAGTCAATGAGGACATGTTTTGGTTTCTGTGGTGTTTCCTTCGAGTCTAAAACCTTGTTATTAAGTGATGGAATAAGAGTGAGCGATGGATCTGGTTTTTACAACACAGTATGGTAAATATGTTATCTAGAGACCGATACGTAGTACGTGTAACCTTGCAAAAAATTGAATAAGGACAGAATATGCAAATTGCAAGGAAATCTATACATTTAAAACAAGATCATGATACGTAAGATGGATGACACTGACATCTACCCATTTGATAGAGCATGAGCCAGACGCGGAATCTTTCTGTTTCTACATGTCCTTATGATCCGTCTGGGAATAGTTTATTTGGTCTGTGTTACATATTCACTAAATGGAAAGAACGAAATAGAGACACAGTGCATTTGGTGTGTGTGTGTGTGTGTGTGTGTGTGTGTGTGTGTGTGTGTGTGTGTGTGTGTGTGTGTGTGTGTGTGTGTGTGTGTGTGTGTGTGTGTGTGTGTGTGTGTGTGTGTGTGTGTGTGTGTGTGTGTGTGTGTGTGTGTGTGTGTGTGTGTGTGTGTGTGTGTGTGTGTGTGTGTGTGTGTGTAGATGTCTGTACTTTTTTCTATATAACTTGGCAGCAACTTTGTCATTTCTTTTTTTTAAGTCAAGTGAATTTTCGTATATTTAGATAGGACTTGTTTATATTACCGTTGCATATATGAATAAAAAATACCGGCCAGGACATGCAACAAGATGTAGGCGTCATAAAAAAAAATGAATTTCACATATGCCTCTTTCTATAAAGGAACCAGGTAAAGCTGGATTTGTTAAACTGTGCTTTGGGACCAATCACTTAGTAATTTGTAGGGCAATGTGCCTCGTCGTTGACGTAATTTTCGCACCAATCACATTCCACGCATTAGTTTTATCATCCTACAGAAATGATTTCTACGTGTTGGGATTATTTTGTATTCATTGTATGAGTATGAATGAAGATTCATTTGTTTTTTGCGGGGGTGACGAACGCAGCTCGCATATCTGTTGTAGTAGTTTCGTCTCATGAATGCATGACATGAAATATCAAGAGAAACTATAACCAGATGTAAGATTTTACTCTTATTTGTATAAAAACATATCGTTTCTTATTATTTATACTACCTTCTGTGAAATTGAGATGATTTTCAAGCGGTCACGAGAACACATCGTATGTTGTGCCCCAAGGAATGGGACTAATATTACGTCCGTCAACAGATTTGTGAATGTGGATATACAATGCGCTGAGGTAATGTTTTGGTACATATCTTTCACCACCGACTTCAGTTTATGTTCTTTCTGTCAAGATACCTAATACATCAAAATGGAATCGTATAAATCAAACAAAAGAGACCGCCGGGTCTGGAAAAGAATGTCTACAACACTTGCTTTTCGCATCACGTTACGGTTGGAAGAGATAATTAACACAATATTTGTACTGTAGTTTGGGTGCAATGACCTGCAATCACTAACGTCTTTTTTGTGTCAGTACGTGGTTTAATGGGACGGAATTAAAGCCATAACGAAGAACTGTATAATGTCAAATTCAGTTTTCTTTGAAACCAGACAAATTATCATCTACCTCGTAAGTAACTTATTGGTCACAAGAGAAACACTACATTTCTGTATAAGCCTGTAAGAGCAGTGATGTTTGTTTTCGAAAACGCGCTAAATCCACTTTCCGTGGTGAATGGTTTAGGAATCTCGGCGCATTGGCACACTTACTGTAAAAAATAATAAACACTTTATAAACACTCTTCTGTAACACTTTATAAACACTTGAACACGTGTAACTGGAAATCATAAACACGTTTAGTTAGAAATTCTGTGTATCACCTATATGATATCAAAAGTTTGAGTGTGTTTTTTTTTCTCTCTGAAATACTTCATAAACACCTGAACACGTTTAATATGATATCTTAAACCCGTTTAATTGAAAATCATAAACACATCAACAACAAAAAACTTTTGTGAAGATCTAAACACTTAATTTTGTTCATGATTTCCAGTTAAATGTGTTCAAGTGTTTATAAAAGTGATTAATATTTTAACAGTATCTTTACCCCTCGCTGGAATAAAGTGTGGGTGCTATTAGCGAAAGAAACCGCCCAAAATTGCAAATTTTGCTTCCACCTTTCCATAAGCGTGGTACAAATCAGGGCTTAATAGATAAAATTTTACATAATTATCAAATGCGATTTATCGCCATTTAGAATTAAACTCTTAAATATGTCAGATGTCGTTAACATTTCGGAAAGAACACATGTTGTGTCGTCACGGATTGTTCAAACAGTGAACACACTCTCTGAAAAATGTTACAAATGTATATACTCAGTAGTTATTCTGGCTTTCAGACGTAAGAACCTATCCTTACTATCATCAATTTACTGCCTTGAACAAAGACTAGTATGGTGAGGTCCATGTTCTTACATCGACTTAAAAAGGCAGATCATGGGCAGAGTGAGTGTATTCTGGAGGTAGAAAAAGTTGGAGAGTGAGTGTACTGTCAGTCTGGGGTAGCAAAGGTTGCATGGTCTAGAACCGAGACTACTCAGTGTTCATAGTGTGTTCACCGTGTGAACACGCTGTGACGACTCTTTCCGGCACAGCGTTATATGTTCAGACAAATTAAGTTTGTTATTTCTGTTCATGTTAAAATTAGTTTGGTTTTATTTACATCGAATCCCAAATTTTCAATTATTTTGATATCATTCGGGTTTGGTACGTTAACCAACAATGGTTTTGCAATGAAAATAGAAGTTACTACGACCAATGAGTAGAGATGGGTGGAAAATTCATTACAAATCTACATTTCGTGAGTATTTGTATCAACAGCCATTGTGAAAGTTATTATTAACCGAAACCAATACGTTTCTGGAGTAGCTTATAACTTTCATCCACCATTTAAGTTGATAGTGATGTGCAACAACGAAATAGCAAAAATCAGGAAAAAGAATATCTAAATAATTTGTCAGGAATAGTCAGTTTTTAGTAAACATAACCAATCTCTCACTAGGACCTGTCTTTCTGATGGTCCAGACTGTATCTGGTAATTCAGAGAATACATTTATGTACAAGATTACGTGAACTAGTAAAGAGTTTATTAATTATGGGCAGTGTAGTAAGTCCATAATGACATTGGAGAAATCCAATTTGTGAACCGCTTATTGTAACGCCAGGAAACGCATTATTAAATATCTTTCGTTCGTTGAAGAAAATAATACATTATCAAAGATCCCTTTGGACTAGTCATGGATCAAAATCATTGTACTACTGTCAAACATCTGAGATATTGAATGAATTTCCTTCGGGTCAGTGCAAGACGGGAATTTCTTTATCCGGTATAAAAAGGGTTGGGTCCAATTGAAGAGTGTAGAATAAGAAGTACTTAAGTCACATTTTGACGAAATTGAGTTATTGATTGTTCTGAAGTCGTTTCATGGTGGAAATTTTTTTAACAAAATTTTGAACACTTTGACCCTTCCCTAGCAGGGGTCAGGGGAGGGGTCAACCCGGGTCAAATGTTTAACTTGGTCTAATTTCTTCAAAATGTATCTCAAATTACTCGACTAGTTACAAGGATTAAGAAAATATATAATTTATCATGTATTTGTGCTTTGTTACTGAGATATGGGGTCGCTTCCTGTCAAAGGTCAAATGAGGTCAAATTTAAAACAATGTCCAAATTTGACAAATTGCATATCAAATTGTCCGTCTTACAGAGGACTTTTTAAAACATAAAATTAAGTGTTTCTGACATTCATTTATTCAAGAAATGCATTTGTTTTCCTGAGACCCTTGTTTTTTGTAGAAGAAGTACTTAAGTCGACAATATTGATTATCGATTATTGAAAATTGACAAGGTGTGGGACCAATGTTTGTTTTTTTGCCCTATATTCATCTTCTTATTGTGTTCCAATTAACCTTCACCAAGTTTGGATGTCAACTCAAAACAATTGTATCGTTGCAGACAAATTTGAAAACTTGTAGCCTTTGTTTCTCAAAAGTAATATCGTGTGACTTCAGTACTTCTTATTCTATAGTCTTCATTTTATTTCACCACTAATCAAAACGCCACTTGAATGCTAGGAAACACCACAAGTTAATTGGCTGTGATATTAAACCAAAACATTTGCACTGATTCTGTGGTGATGAAAAGCCTAACAGTTATCACACTCTATGTTATTTTATAGCGGTGACATGCGTACGCATAATGCAATATGCCAGTGAAAGCATTCTGATGTTTTAAGAGGATAATTCATGGAGGTATGTACATATAACAGAGAGAAAGGGAGAGAGAAATGAAGAATAGACGAAAATGGGAAGGAAAGAAGCAGTGAAAGATTGGGAGAAAGAAAAGGGAAGGAAGAACGAATGAATGAATGAAAGAAAGAAAGGAAGAGAAAGAAAGAAAGACACAAACAAAAATGGGGGGGAACTGAAGGCATGGACGTACGGTATCTCACCTTATTTCCATTGTGCACCGTGACTGAGACTTCAGACCACGATATTTATGAAATTATTACAAGCATTTGAGGGGGGGTTCTTCTTCTACTTCAGCATGTTAAACTCTTCGCCGTGCTGACTTCGAAAAAACGGAACATGCCATTCGTCTGCTCACCAAGTTCGACTTTTGGCACACATACATGTACAATATGTATAGTTTTCAAATTATCTGGCAGTATGTGGTCCCATGCGCAGTAAACAACCTGTAAGTGTAACGTTCGTCCAAAATATACATACAGGTATCAGCCTTGTATCTACGCGTCAAGCAAAATAAGGAGTTAACGGACATTGCAACGCCGTTTCCTCCACGACTGTCTGTAATGCCGCGGTTAAGCCACGTTTACACTATTTTCCCGGCGGCCACGGCAACCACGTTTCAGGCCACCGTGGACAAAACGGGATGGACGTGAAACCACGCGGAAGGAACCGCTACGGATCACCTCCAAGTGCCGTTACGGCCTATAACGTACTGTCGAGATTTATTGCGTTCCCCTTGTTTTCCTACGGCCTACTAGGTTTCTCATCCTTCCCGTGACCGTGCCAATTTTTTTGACGGTTAAAAAATCTGGCCCGGCATCCACGGCAAAACGGACTGTCACGTTTGCCCAGCCCGTCCTCCCGCGTGGTCTCACGTTCATCCCGGTTTGTCCACGGTG